>APFE031009370.1:0-12662 GCA_000404065.3 Pinus taeda | reverse complement strand
TATATATACTTCTTCTCCCACCTTTTAGAGACAAATAAGTTTTTTGATGTTGGTTTGCTTAAGAATAAGAGAAGTAAAGGAGCTCTAATCACATGTTGAATCTGTGTTGGAAAGAATCTCTATCTTTGGAAAATGGGTTGGAGTGGGTGATAGTTATAATCATCACCCTAATTTCCTTCAACTTAAAAGGGGAATAAAAAAAGTCAAGATCCCCATTTAAATTCAATGTGGTTTGGATCAAGGATTAATCTTTCCATAATATTTTGGTGGAGCACTCAATCCCCTACAATATTGGAAGGGAAGGTTTTCTCTCATCTCAATTCTTGTATAATCTCAAGAGACTCAATAGGGCAATTGTCGAATGGTCTAAAGACAAAATTTAAAAGAACAAGGAGGCCTTGCACAAGGTGGAGTAAGACTTGGAGTAATTAGAAGATCTGAATGGGGAGGGATATGTGTTGGTAGAAGCTAAAAAAAAAAATTATTCAACTAGAAGTTACTAGGAATACAAGTTTGGAGAAAAAGAAGTAGTCCTAGAGGTTAGAAAGAAAAGTTGTTTGGCTAAAGTACGGGGATGAAAACTCAATATTTTCCCAATTTCTTGGAAAGGGTCATTGGGTAATCAACACTATTTTTGGGCTTTAACACATTTGAATGGAGGTGAGGCCTCAAATTTTGAAGCCCTAACTAGGTTAGGAATTAATATTTTAATCTCTGTTTTTGAGGCTCTGCAGGAGGCTTCTTTAGCTGAGGTGACAAACATGGCCAATCACATAGCCAAATTATAAGATAATAATTCCAACCAATCTCTCATTGAATTAGTTCTAGATGAAGAACTGTAAAAAGTCTTTCATAATTTTCTATGGGATGAAAGTTCAAGTCCTGATGGTTGGTCAATTGAATTTTTCTCCAATTTATCTATAGTGGTAGGTGATTTAACCATTGCACATGTTTTGTTTATCAATGAAATTTTATTGTTCATTGATCGGTAGAAAAGGGATTTAATATCTATGGAAGCATCTTTGTCAATATTTCAGAATGATACATCTATGATGATTAATATTCCGAAATCAACTTTGTCTAAAATTGTTCTAGATAGGAACGAGTTTATAAATGAAAAAAATATGTGTCCTTTCCATTAAAATATATTTGATTGAATCAAATATTTGGGTTTTCACCTAATGTCAAATGCCTACAAAAAGGATGATTGGTTTAATGAAGTATCCAGATGTCACATGCACAAACTCGTTACCATCCTAGAGGAGGTCTTACAGTTGAAGATAAGTTTTGGTCATATTTCTTGCTATCATATTTTCAAAGAGAGGAATACCATTGTTGATTACCTTTCCAAAACAAGTGCGTAGTTGGAATTTGGCTTATGGAAGATCTCAGAGTAGGTAGACGAAACATTTTATGAGTTCTACCATAGGAACTTCATAGAAGGCCTATAGGTGGAATATGCACAGGTTTCAGGACCCATCTTTGTACTCACTATTATTTATGAAACTCATGCTAGATCTTCTATTCTAGATGAAATGAGCCTATCTTCTTAAAGTTTTTATTTTTTTTCTGTTATGTTATTAAATGGTAATGTTGAACTGAAAGAGGCCTTATAGGCCCACTTTTTGTATTATTTTTTGATGGATAGCTATTAAGAAAAACAAATTTTTAATGTACTCTATTGTAATTACAAAATGTAATATTCAAACTTTTAAATTAAAATTACAATTTTTGCTTGAGGAAAAGGAGAGAGGGATAGAAGGGGTGTGTGTGTGTGTGTATGAAATAATACAAAAAAATTCATTTGCCATTTGTGGTTAAGTGGGATGTTCAAACTGACGACTTAGATTATTCCCATCAATATCTACAGCGAAGGGATAATGCCCCCCTCCGCACTCCCAACGGTTAACAAAAGGTTGGGGAGGGGGGGGAATGGTTTTCACCCAAACCACTTGGAGTGACATGGCAGATCTTGGAGAATTTCAAGGGCCCCCCTCCCGAAACCACTTACCACATGCACCTGCCACCCACTCGAAATACCATTATCTCTCGCCAACTATCCATTGCCTCCACCTGCAGTGTTGTTGCCTATCTTCTCATCTGCCACTCCACTCTTGCCATCTTTCCTGTCATGTCACCCCCTCCATGTTGACTAGTCGTTCAATGTTCAAATATTTACTGCCAAATCCAATAATAAATGTTGTTCCATTTAAAGCTCCTCATGTTTATCTATTTTCTCAATAAATTTCTCTCTCTCCATAACATTAATTTTTTTTTTATGAAACCTATTCAACTGCTATAAAAACTCGAGGAAGCATGTAATTCACTCCTTTCACCACACCATTTATGAAACCTATCCAACTGCTATAAAAACTCGTGGAAGCCTACAATTCACTTCTTTCACCACACCATTGATTCTGGAGATCGAAGATCAAGATTCCACCAACTATCAACATTCTACAACAATTTTTCCTTTGTGAAGTCGACCAAATTTCACAAGGGTTAGCTTGTTATTTAGATTTCTTTCGATCAATCATTCTATGATACTTTTTTCCGCCTTCCTATTGTTACATTTCCAAGATGCGACACACAACGAAAAGGGGAATGTTCTAGAGGAAAATGCCATGATTCCCCCTATCTTTGATTTAGATAAGTACCCTCTACCCGACACCTAGTATAAAATTGTTGAGACCCATTGTGAATTTGACCTTTACAAACTTCACAACTTGGAAAAGATAAATTTCCTCGAGAAAATTGATGATATAAACATTTAGGAATCCCTTCTCCCTTAGTTTATTTTTCCCCAAACTCAATTTTTCCCTTGATTCTCCACTTGGTGCCATCTCCAATACCTACCAAGCCAAAAAGTTGTTATTTCCCAAAATAACAAAATCATCTTCTCCATTTACCCTGAAAGTATTTATCGGTCTTTGCAACTTGAATACCAAACCCCCAATCATCCTTTCTCAGTCGATGTATTAATGGAATTATACAAAAATCTAACTTACCGTCAGAGAGCACAAATATTCGAATATTTCCTTCCTGAAAATGTTGAATTACCCCGGAAAAATCCCCCATACCCAGTCTCAATCTTCTAAGAAATGTCTAAAGAAGTAATTTCTATGGTGACCTGACTGCTTGGGTATTACAATGATCAATGGGTAGATGAGAGAGTTGTGGGATTTTTGTCAATTTCTGCAGTTGACAAAAATCCATCCATTCTTTTCAATTATAGTCAATTTATGTCCAATACAATGCATGATCAATCTATAAAAAGCTGAAGGTGTTTTCAAATATTAGTCAATATTGGTTTATCTTATGTTATTTCATCATTCAAATAGGTTCAAATTTCCTTTATAAAAGAAAAACAATGATGGAAATCCATTACCAGTGATTCACTGGACTACTCTGGTCATAAATAATTTTCTACATACCTCATTATGCTTGCATTGTAGTGATGTGATCTCAAGGATTTCACCAGAAATAAAGAAGTCTTTGCACTTGTCAGAGCAATCAGACAATGGAAAGTATATAAGCTTAGATTTTAACCTCAATCATGTGATTAGTTTCCTACTAAAGAGCTCAGATTTTTTGTGAAGACTAGAGACTCGTTGAAACTCAGACTAATCAGTTTCCTTTACATAAGCTGTTCCAAAAACTTGAATATCTAATTGAGTTCTATATCAAAATATGTCATCATCAGTGGTCACCATCCAAATAAGATCAGAAGTCTAAAATGTAACAAGACCTTGAGGAAACTAGATGCCCCTCAGTAAATTCATCTAAAACAAGAAAATTCTAAGCCAAATGCAAAACTTCCTTAGTGAATTGGCAAAACTGTTCAATTCTTTAAATATAAGTAAAACTAATTATCTGATAATGACCAGAGGTATCCTCCAAATGTATTCCCAACTCTGAAAGGCTCAAACTGTGGACTTGGATGTGATTGTTCATCCTTTTGATAGCCATATCAGAGCCCCCAAAAACCTATAGTTGCAATATATTTTTCTTTGTAGCTCATTGTAATAGGAAAAATAATGTTCTAAATTCAGTTTTATTTTTAATACCAATAACCATATATGCCTTACTAGTGAATTTTTTATCCTTAGTAGTAAATAACACATTACACAGACTACAGAAGTTTTCTGGTCCCTGGCAAGCCCCATCAAATAAGCCCCATCCATAATCCTTGTTCAAAATCATATGATTGGGTTTTGGTTGTATACTAGGCTTATAAGAAGAAAACAATGAAATCACTTGTAATAAAACTTTGAAAGTGGGCACTTAGACATCCACAAAAAACCTGGCATTCCTCACTGACCAGATTCCACAAGTAATCAAGTATGGAAGTGTTATATTTTCCTTCAACTCTCTTCTATTAAAGTGCTCTTGAAAGAAATCTTTCAGGATCAATTTATCCCACAAATACTGAGGTGAGGTCTGATGTTCAACTTCTTTCCACACCTGCATTGACTAAGGGCATAGTAAAAATAAATGTAAGGAAGTTCCTTCATTAATTCTACCAAGGATGCGAAAGCTCGAAGTACCTTTCATGATAATATCTTTCAAGGAAAATCAAAGCTGATTTGTGGCCACTTCAATCATGGATATTTGTGCCATGTTCCTACATGTTTCCCATTGTTTACAGGGAAGATTTGCATAAGATAGGGCATTGCAGTAAAAGTATGTGGTTGTGGGCTATGTTCAGAAGTTCGAGTGTTCTTCTGTGGAGATATATCAGGTTATGGGGCACTCGTTTGAAGCCCAAACATAGTATGTACAACAAGAAATTAGGCGTGCTTGTGATGGGAGTTATAACCAACAGCAGGGATAACTTAACAACAGAGGAAAGGTGTTGATTTTGACCTAATTTGATGCTACTTTTGGGCTTGTCCACATTCATTTATGACAGTAGAGGAAGGAACAATACTTAAGATGGTTATTTCAATTATTTTTGGATCTAGAGTCCTATTGGTATAAATAGTTACAACCATTAACCTTAAACAAAAGCAAACGTAATTAAAGAATAATAAATTTGATTTTTAAAATTACTTTTATTTGGACTTTTTATTTTTATAATTTGCATAGTTGCTAATCATAATCACTAAACTCTTTTATAGGAACTAATCACAATATTATTTATAAAGAAGAATAAAAAATATATATTGACTAAGTAATATTATTTCCATGCATAGTATTTGTATTGAGGGAATTAAAATATAAAACTCTTTTATTAAGAAAGTTTGATTTACTGTTTGAGAAAGGAATGGAGAATTTGTTTTTGTGTATTTACATGGGTCTGGAATGTGCATGGAAATAATCTTGGATATTTGATGAGGATCTCTATTGATCTGTGGGTGTTGTAGTTCTACACATTGTAAGGGGTGTTTTTTTGTGGCCTCATGAGATTCTTGAATGTTAGTGTAATGTTCATATCATGTTTTTATTTTTCTCCAGAAAATTTTCAGCATTGGGGTCTGCGTAATAAATATAATTTGTTCATTTACTAGCATTGGGGTCTGTGTAATAAATATAATTTGTTCATTTACTACCCTATAAGCGAGAATGGGAATGCTTATACCTTGCCACTACCACACAAACAATGGCTTGGACACATGTACATATTTTACCCCTGTTTGGAATTGAACATATGACCTTTGTGGAGAGAATCACATGTTCTTAACTGTTAGGACCACTCCGGCTATATTTATCATGTTTTTATTACACGGAAGTATTAAATAATAATGTAACTTTAGGCACAATTTAATAAAGTAACATGTTATATGAATCTGCAAGGTTAAGAGATGTTAATTAGTTGCTAGTTTTGTCTTAACATTAAGTTGCATATTGCATAGTATGAAGCTCACAAATTGTAACAGCAATCAAGGTCCAATTTACAATCCCCTTGATATGGCCACAAAATTGGACTTTTCATACTAAATTATGACAAATTAAAAATCTAGTGTGAAAGATGAAATTTCTCAAAACTGGAAATAATAGGCTCACCCCATAGGTAGTATATCTCAAAAAAATAGTTTCTGGAATGAAAACCAAGAAAAAACACTTTTGCAGAAACAAGTTGTGGATTTCAACTCTATACCAATCCATAATCTCTAACATCAAAACTTTGAAAGAATGGATGAGAACACAACATGAATTGTTTAAAGAGAAAGCACAAAGATAGCAATAGATCCTTGCTTATTGGGTTCAACTGATCTGGAAAATATGAATTGCATCCCCTGCTTGTCGAGCTTTAAGGAATGTTACAAGCCAAGTTAAATGAGGAGCATCTTCATTGGTACCAGGAATTTAGCCTTAGAGTGCATGGGTTGTCCCCTCCTTCAGCCCTATGGGATTTGCTATATACAGGTCCATCCTTCCTTCATGAGTCATGACACATTGGAATTGAAGGAAATATCATTAAGTATGCATAGATGGGTTCCAACTCCAAAATTTTCAATCATTTCCAGACACCAAAGGACTGACTTTGACCATGTCAATAATTTTAACCAATTTTCACTGAAATTCATTTTGTATTAAAGCAGCATGCCAAAATCAAATCTACAGTAATGAGACAACCTGATATATAAGAGTTCCAATTCTGCGTTTATGTACAATACACTATATTGTTATCCAAAAAGGATGTATCAAGCCTATAGTAGCAAAAATGCAAATAACCATTTTCTGGAGTTTGTGAGAGTTCAACCAACATTTACACGGAGATTTTATATGCTTTGAGTTCAACAAAAAGATTTCAATATCTCAATACGATAACCATACAAAATTGAATTTACAAAATGTTGTACATATCGAGAGAC
This sequence comes from Pinus taeda, assembly GCA_000404065.3. Taxonomy (NCBI): domain Eukaryota; kingdom Viridiplantae; phylum Streptophyta; class Pinopsida; order Pinales; family Pinaceae; genus Pinus; species Pinus taeda. The sequence continues at coordinate 5,844 of APFE031009370.1, read as the reverse complement.
ATGTTCAACCCATCATGCACGCAAGATGTTCTTGGATCAGGAGAGCGCTTTATAGGGTTATGCCCATATTTTATCCATGAATACTTATGAGCTCGAATATTTGTCATCTTGCCATTGATTGCGGACACTTTGATTTCTCTTTCACCTACTATTTCCTATAAAACAAATTGAGAAGAATGTTGTCAAATGCTTTTGGTTAATCCATTACAAAATAAATTAGCAATATAGGTTCACTTAAAATATAAATAGAGATTTTCATTCATACAAAATTTCATTCATGAAAGTTATAACATTTTCGTCAACCAAATTTTCTTACCACAAAGTTTGAAGGCATGTGACTAGATTGTCCCTCCTCTGTAGATGGAGCAACTGTAGGTAAATTGTTGATTGGAAGTGTGTAATAGTTGTGTAGTTCTGAGGCAGTGGATTGAGGCATGTTGGATGTTATAAATGAGCAAGGTATAGAGTGTGAGGAGCAATACAATCTGACTGATTTAACAATAGGGGGCATCACTCTAGAGTGTGAAACTGAAATGTTATGGGTTGAGGTAGGGTGCTCACTGAATGAATTTGGTGCAAATGGTGGAAACAACCAGGGTTTCGATGATCAAACGAGAGAGGTGGGCCTGGTAAATCAAATGGAAAAAGAATCAATGAACTCCCCATATTTGGATCCACATTATTCTCATCAAATAATCGAACTTGACAACTTGAAGTATTATGAGATGTGGAATATTTAGCTGTGACAAAAAAAATAAAAATTGTTATGCAATTGCATTGAAGGCAATAAAGATAATGATATTTTGAACTTCACATAAAATGATACATCAATTGATATTTCAATCATAGTTACCAAGTTCGGCCGTACCGTCAAAAAGAATTCGGAAATTCGCTGATACGGTTGGGTACGACGAATAATTGGTCAGTGTCCAATTCGGTAGAGGTCAGCGGTGAAAGATTTTGTTCAAAGATTTCTATCAGTTTATTTCCGGTGTCCGCTGTGCTGCTCCCGCTAACTTGATGAAGAGTGTGTCGACTGTGCTATTCCTGCTGACTTGACGAAGAGTGTGGCTGTGTAGGCTCTGTGTAACCATTGATAGGAACACTGACAAATCACTGCTAAATAAAATCACAAAAGAATAAATCAAGTTTTCCAATTACCTTTTATAAAATAACGCAGGGAAAGTTGAGAATTGAAATTTTACAAAAATAATGCAGCTATTTTTTTAGCTTTAGTGATATTTTTTTTAGCTTTTCGAGTATTTTTTTATGTGAGAATTAATCAGAAAATTGGAAAAAAATAAACAATAATTTTTATAAACATAAAAATAAAAATAAAAATATATTCTTATATTTAAAAAATAATTTTATTAAATTTTTCTATTAAATATTAAATATTATTAGAAATTTGGTTAGAAATTTGATTATTTTAATTTTAGCTTGATTTTGATATTTTATTATACATTATTTACAAATTATTCTACCACATAATATGGTATAATAGAAAATAAATTGCTAATACAAAAATCTAATTTTTTTATTAAATAATTAATTTAATTAAAAATAAATCAATATTATCATTGACATTAAATAATATAAATATACATATTGAGAGATGAGTTAGTAATTTCTATATAATTGCAACTAAAAGAAATATAACTTCTATTTTAACAAGAATTATGAAATAATGAATTGGTTGCAAATTGATACCTTTTTTATAAAAAGAAAAAATCTAATTTCTATTTCGTGTTAAATGAATAACTCTTATAAAAAAATAAAAACGATAAATCAATATTATAAAAAATTATAAAATATATAAAATAGTAAGCTTCCAAATCCTCAATTTTTATACAAAAATAATAGAAAAACAGTAACTTCTATATTACAAAAGATTATAAAATGGGAAAATTCATTATTATAAAAGATATAAAATGGTAAACTTCCAAATAGAGAACTTTTATAAAAATTATAAAATATCAAAATTCAGTATACAATGGATAAGACTTATAAAAACTAAAAAAAAATCCATAAATATTTGTAAGATGTATAATGTCCAATTTTTCCTGTATTGAATTTTATAAAGTAGAATTTTATAAGGTCGAATTTTTTTGTTTATCGAATCGATTCGAATCGATTCGAATTCGAATTCGAATGTGGTAAGTATGATTTCAATAGCAGTATTTTGTAAAATAGTATTTTGATAAAACGGAGAACCGGAATACCTGGATGTTTTTTTACAGCACAGCAGGTTTTCCACGGTGTAATGGCATGAACAAATCAAGAATTAAACAGGAGAACGACTGTCAGAAAGAGAACAGCGGCTTCAGTAGGTGATTCCATTTCTTTCAATCTCTGCCGCTGGTGCTTCCGTACATGTAGGGATTGGAAATTAATGGCAAATCTGAATTAATCATGTCATTGTCGCTATGACTTTCACCTGCAACTAAATTTATATCCTCCTGGGAGTTGATTCTTGTTGCCGCCTGAAATTGAAAAGGCTGTGTTAAGCCTCTGAAAGTAGCAGAAACATTAGCCAGCCTCGAGTCTTCGTTCACTGGTGAATTGATTGTGGGCGTTGGATTCTGGCGTTGAATGATGGGATTGAATCGCCGTTGTGTGACATCAACAGGTGATGATAACGATGATGGCATGCCATGTCCGAATGAATAAGGATAGTTCCTTTGCAGGGTTGATCCAACGCCCGAGTTTGGATCATAATGCGGTGTTAAGCCTGTCAGAATACTAGAAACATTAGGCAACCTAGAGTCTTCATGTACTGTTGGGGGTGTTGGATTCTGGATAGAAAGGTAAGTCGGAAGTTGCATGTTCTGGAAATCCTGCATTGCTAAGACGTGGGAATATAAAGGTTCCTGCTGGTTAGCGGAATGCTGAGATGTAAAAGGCGGCAAAGTGAAATTGAGAGATGAAGAATGTTCAATCTGGTGGGCTGCTGAGTTTGAGAGAAGGCCGCCTGATTGATCTGAAGTACCGATTCTTAGATTATCATGTCGTGGGGATTGAAAGCTGGGACTGAATTGATCCCCTTCTCTGACAGCGACAGGTGGTGATGCGGACGACAACGTACCTGGTCCGAATAAAGGATAGTTTCTTTGCATGTTTGCGCCAAAGCCTGAGTTTGGATCCGAACGCGGAACTACCTGAGGAGGCTGCTGACGAGGTTGAGAGTCCTGGTTCCTGTCATCGCCTGTCGTTGGCACCATATCTGGTCGGTTCCACCCCGGAGAATTGCTTTGTATATTCAAGATGTTTGTATGGAGTTGCCGATTCCCGATATTAAGAGCATTCGAGTCTGCATATGAATTGCCTTGTGGGTGCGCCAGATTGGACCTGAATAGATGTTGGGTATGATTAAAGGCTCCTTGTTGGGGCTGAACACCTGAAAACTGAGATGTAAGTACAGGAGGACCTGGCCAGGGACCAACCGTTGGAGTTCCAGCAAATTGAGGTTGTATTTGAGATGGAGGACCGACGTTGTAGCTGCCCGTTTCCATGAAAAAAAAAGATATTCTATCAGATTGATGTAAAATATTTAAGAAAGAACGAATTGGAAACAGATGCCTTACAAGTTAGGTGAGTACGGGGCTCCTTTTGGATGTGCATGTACAAAGTCGATTGCATGATCATACTTCTCAACGTGTCTTTCTGCGCACTCATTGTGAAAGAAATATACATGATTTTGTAAATATACACTTCCAGATTAAGATGAATCTGATTGAAAGAGACATGCAATGAATCTTGATCGAAAGAGACATGTGATGCATCTTGATTGAAAGAGACATCTTTAGAATGAGAGCCTCATGCATTCATGCATGCACATATTACTCTTAATCTTTTGGATTCCATGCATTCTTAACCTTCAGAAATCCATGCATCCACCTACATTGGCTAAAAACATTTGAATTCTTTGGTAAATTCAACTGCAAAAATATCATTGATAAGAGCAACGTTTTACCCTGGCGATGGCGGTTCATGTGTCCTCCGAGCGCTTGTGATTTGGAAAAGGTCTGCTGACAAAACCTGCACCTGTAGGGTGGTCGATCCTCAGGTCGCTTTTGTTTATCTGCAAGAGAAAAATCATGTAAAACACATTATCGATTAAACTAATCTAATCGAGCATTTGTAAGGATTTCAGAATGGTAAGGATTTCAGAATTATCGCGCATGTGTAAGGACTTAAGAATTATCAGATATTTAATGGAAGGGCGATCGTGAGCAAAATGAACTGGACAATCCACAAGACTTTCGGCACATTTATAGAATCTGCCAAGGACACAGTAAAATTAGAACTAGTTAAATTAGTGAGGGTAAGTTGATTGCAGATTCCCCGCATATTTATATTTTGGAATCAAAGGGCATATTTTGGAATCAGAGGACATCGGGCGCGGTCAAAAAGTTGACCACGCTTATTTCCGTAGGATTCCAAATATTCGAGAAATCTGCCATCACTTAAGGATCCCATTAAATTCCATTGGATCCGAAAGTTACAGTTGCCATCGGCGAAATGCTAAGCTCAAAAAAGGTATTAATATTGCAGAAAATGACTTTTAGAAAACTGTCTGCAATAGTTAAAAGATTCTCCAGATTTATAACTCTCCGCCTAAATCTAAATTGTCTGACAGTGCTCGAAAAGTTTACCAAATAATCAGTGAAACAGAAACCTCTGACAAACTGATACAGCTAATTCTTCTGGAGGAATGCAATATATGGAGAAAAAAAAATCCATAATAGTAAGTATGAGTACAGCTGAAAGCAAGTTTATTACCATTCTGATATTTGAAATTGTTGTGCTTAAAATTTATTTACATGGTTCTCACTTAAAAAACAAATCTCATCACCAACTCCAATTTCTAAAATTTATTGATAATCAGACATCAATATTACGCCAAAGCATTTATAACAGAAAAATCTATGATAGAAAAAATTGCCCCAAAAAAGGAAAAATCTATGATGAGCTTGTGTACCTCGGTTTTCGCCGTTGGAGTTTTCCGTGGAGGATGCGCCACTCTGTGGCGCACCAAGCCAGGCGGATTGAGCAGGCAGCGCAACACTTATTGGAGGCACGGATCTAACAGGCCAGATGTTGTCTCCCCTAACTTCCTGGGGATTTTCATTCTCTTGTGTGAGATCATCCGATACTTGGTATTCGTCCTCCATTTTCGCTGTTCCGCCTTCAATATCTCTGGCAGCCCAGCCCTCTCTCCAATTCTGGTCTCTGAAAGCTGCTGGCGCCGCCGGAGGGCGTCGGTTGTTTTCTCTACTACTGGGTGCAAGCTGGTTCTGGTTCTCATTAGAATTCTCGCAACATCATTAATTCTAATACGAAGAGTAATGAGGAAGATGCAACATATTAATGGAATTTAGGGTTTCAACGCAGATTGACCGAGAGACAATATCGCATAACTGAATTGATAATGGTTGGCACGAAGGGTTATTCTACCTCTGTTCTCTTACATTTCTTCAGATGTAGGTCAACATCACAGTTGTCTGCGTCTTGTTACTTGGAACTAGTTGTTTGAAGCCTGTTTCAGGCTGCATTAATTTCGGCATTGTAGTTGGTAAAGTGAAGTGGTGTTACCATTTAATCGCAATAGGGTTTCGTTCAAATTCAACGTGCAAATTCAAGCATGCAGCACTGAGCTTTCGCGCTAGGTAGTAAAGATTCGTTTTTTCAATGAAATCTTTTTAATATTAAAAAAAAAACAAAAAATTCAGCTTCTTGCCACGTATTTTTTTAATGAAATTATTTTATTTAAAAAAATTAGATAGTGATAAGAAGAATTTCTTATCGTGTGCGCGAAAAAAAATTCCATTCCCCAATTATGTT
>APFE031009360.1:0-17016 GCA_000404065.3 Pinus taeda | reverse complement strand
TTCATTTTAGTTTTTTTCCCTATCAAAATTTTAAATATTGATAATATTAATTTATCATTTTAAAATGAAAAATAATAAACATATTACAATAACATTAAAAAGTACATAATATCTCCCGGATGCGGGTGAACGAGACAGGTAATGGGACGATGGTGATGGGAGGAGTAGGTGCGTGGAGTATGTTATGCACCACCTAGCCTCACCTGTTGTCTGTATTCAAAACCCTGGAGAGCTCATTCATGGCCGTGTTAATGCAGCTCGAAATTCTACAAGCCTCCCTGCTCTAATCTGATGGCACCCCACCATTTCAATTTTGTTCCTTTCTCGCACATGTTTGGCCTCCTCGCAGGTGCAGTGCTCTTCTCTGTGGATGATTCAGGATCCCATGGCGTTCAGGCTTGCGGAGTAGCTTCTGTGTTGGTTTTCCTGGATCGTCATAGCCCCTTCAGCATTCTCTTCAGTTGTACGCGCTCCATCTATCTCAATTCTCTGGTAAACTTGTTAACTCTCCCCCTTCCAGTCTCCCCTATTCAGCAAAGAATTGTTGTCTGTCCTGCTCTTTATGCTCTGGGTAACATGACTATCCTGCAACAAAGAATGAGTTGCCGTAGGGGTGGAGTACATGGTCGTCCCTTACACCAGGCTTCATCCTCTTCCACTGATACATTCCCTGCCTCTTCTTCTGAAAGTCATCCTGCTCCCAGACGAGGTCGTGGTCGTGGCCAGGGACATCAGATCGCAATATCGAACCCCAATCATGCTCATGAGCACTCGGCCCACTTTCAAATCCTTTGCACACTAAGCAATCATTCTTTCATTGCTACTGTCACGATTCCGCTAAGTGAGGGTGCAACAGGCATGGGTTTGGAAACTCCAAATGCTTCATCGAAGCCAAGGGTGGAAAATTTTCCAAGCACCTCTCAGAATCCGTGCCATAAGGCTGATGTTCCAAAGAGCTCTGCTTTTCAGGTTAAGCCTACTCTGGCGTGTTCAAATATTCCAGGTGAAGGAGGTCCGCCAAAAGAAGAGGGCCTTCCCTCTGATGATGACGACCTCTCCAGTTTCCGTTGTTGGATTGTGGAAGAATTGCCTCCCATGGCTCGTGATGCTTGATCAATTTGTCATTCTCTTTTGCAGTTATCATGTCTGTTCAAGGGGAAATGCTCAGTTTTTTCTGTCTATGTTCAGTTGTCTTCTGTCCATGTTAACAGTTCGAGTCAATAATATCACCTATGTTAAGCAGTTTTGGAACTCCAGTCAGTCTGTGTTTTGTCATGGAGGTTCCGGTTTAAAGGCTTCGGTAATAGTTTTAGTTCTAGTCGGTTTGCTGCTAGTTTTTGTGGGTTATCTTTCAAATATGTCATGTGAGTAAGTCATTTTCCAGGCTAGACCTCTTGAGGCTACCGCCTCGTTGTAAAAAAAAATTGTATCAATAATAGGAGTAGGCTTATTCAAAAAAACAAAAAACAGAGTACATAATATCATCCTTCTGAGTACAACCCAATTAGTGATTATTGTGTTATAAGATATTATGGAAACCATGAGACCATGATTCAAATCCCAAAAAAGAAGAAACAATAACATGAGATTTATAATATCATCAATTTGTAATAACACATCAATTAATTATTTAATATTAAAATCAATACAATAAATAAATTTTATTAATTTTATTTAAAAATTCATTAATTTTATAATTTTCTTTTTCATAATACCAAAATTTAATAATATGTAAAAAAAAACATTAATTCTAAAATTTTATTAATGATAATAATTGTTTTTAAAAATAGTAAAAAAAAATACTTTTCAATTTCATAACATACTAATTAACTTATGAAATAAATGTAATTGTCAACATCATAATATCTATACTCAATCTTCATCATGTGCATAATATAATGTTAATTTAAACATTCATAATAAACCTAATAAATGTGTTGTGTGTGAACATGTCACAATGTAAGTCAATATGTGTAATGTTTGTGGGTATGTGTATGTTTGTGTGCACACTTTTATTGTTGTGTGCATGTGAGTGATTATGCCTCATTGACAATGGATTATGTGGATGCGCATCAGTGGTTAGTCCCATGCCAATGATGGACAATTTTTGGGGTCATATAAGCTCTCACCTTCACGTGGATGACCCTGTTAGTAGAGATTTTTCATCTCCAAGCCAAGAAGAGCTTTCTGTATAATACCTTTTAATTTATTTAAAACATAACATTAACTTCAAAACATTAAAATAATCTTTTAATCATATTTAAATAATGTTTTTATTATTTTAAAAACATTTAAATATACCAACTTACCATAAAATAAATTAAATTAATAAAATATTTATATATATATATATATATATATACTATTTATATATATATAACAAATTATTAAAATAAATTATAATAATTTTTATTATAAGAAATATATATTTGTTTTGAGAGGAGATCTCTAAATTAGTATGATAGAAAAGTAATGATAATAAAAATAAATAACTATAAATAAAAAGATTAATGTAATGTAAGTATTTTTATCTAGTAAAAAAAAAATCAAAATACAAATAACAAAATAAAAATGAACCTAAAAAAAAAATCCAAATACAAAATAACATAATAAAAATACCCCGGATGTGGGTGACTCTCCAGATGATTAATGTGATGGGACGGGGGTGGGGCGAGAAGGGACGCCACCTGCCCACCCTGTACAACGAAGATTATAGCCAATCGACGGATGATCCTTGGCATTTGGGTATCACAGCATTTAACGGCTTCACTGTAGGCGAATTTGATACTACCAGCCTGTCCTTCGATATGGTTTTCACCTGCACACGCTCTGAACTGTTCTGGACCTCGGCTCTCTTGAATGCCATAGTAATGGCGGGTGCAATTCGAGGCAGGATTGAGGGTAATAAATCTAGCCTCCAGCATGGGATCGCTCTAGAGCCTCTAATGTTTTGTTGGTCGGGATATGGCCTGGTGGATGCTGGCTCTAACGGATTGACAGGGGAGACTAAGCTGGGTTTTTTCTTTGATAGACCTGTGGAGCTGCCTCTGTCAGTTCCCTCGATTTTCTCTAAGGCTTCGGGCTCTCGTTTGGTTGAACTTTTGATTTGCCTGTGTTCTACTTTTTTGGTTGCTCGGTCTTGTTCCCACAGCGCCGATGCTGCTTTCGTTATGCCCCGTCTATGCCATAGGATGAGATGTCGCAGAGGTACCCCTCGGCGGGCGCCCTCTAGTCTGGCCTCCAATTCTCCCTCCCTCTCCAGCAATTTCACATCTGGCCATTAACCTCACGCTCACAGTGGGAGAGGGCGTCTTCATCTACCCAGCCATTACCCTGAGACCCGTCCTCCAGACTCCTCGTCCTCTCCCTCTTTCGGCTCTGTGACTTTCACTTTCAATTGCTCCCTGAACCGTCCCAAGATTACTGCTCATGTTTCGGTGTTCTTTATCAAGGAAGCCCAAGAGGTGGGAGAGTCCAGCTTTCATCATGAGGGCCCTCGTTCAGTCTCTGTGTCGAATCCATGTTCTTTGCAGGCTGCAGAGGTTCCAGCGAGAAATGTTGTTAACATGGTGATGGAGCGAGCGGCCCCGGGTCCGTCTGAGAATGATGCTACTCATGCATAGGATCCTCCTGACTTCGGCTGGTGCAGAATCGTGGAAGAGCCTCGAGATGCCTAGTTCTTTCTCTGTTGCTTTGTTTGAGGTCATGCGGTCCATAATAGAGGGCAAATTTTTGCTACTGCTGATAACTTTTGTTAATGCTAATAAGCTAGGGTTCAAAATCTGTAAGCTCTGTAATGTCCAGAAGATCATCACTAGTTCCCCTACGTGGGATTGGATTATAGGGTCTCCTCTAAATTCTTTGTCTTGCGCAATTTTTTCTGTTTCTATCTGCCTCTCCTTTTGGGCAGTTGCTTTATACTTCGGTCATGATGTAATTGTACCCCTTTAATGTGAATAGAGTAGTTTTATTTAGAAAAAAAAAACATAATAAAAATAAACCTATAAAAATAAAAATGACCCATGGTATTCATTCTGAACATACCCTATTTAAAGGGTGAAATTAAATTAGCCCAGATCTATTTTAACTCTGGAACTAAGAAACGTGGACAAAGAATAAATCTCTTTTCACTCTAAAAAATGTTTTCATCTAAAGAGATTAAAACATTTTTTATATTTAGATGTGTTAAAATATTTTTGATATTTAAATGTGTTAAAATGAAACCTAGACTAGTTATATTAATATCCAACTTTTTAATTTTATCATACATTTTACAATTATAAAATCAATTTAACTATAATTTTTTTAATAATTATTGATTATTATGTTTATAGAAAACTTTTAATATTTTAAAATATAATAATAATAACATATAATAAAATAAATATATATAATATTTATATAATTGAAATTTCAAATACAATTAAGTTGTTTAGCCCACAGGGAAGGCGAGTTGGTAATCGCATGGCGGTGTAGTTCATTTATCAAGCGGACTCCATATTTGAGGTCACAAGTTCAAATCCCCCGGACTTACCTTGGTGACACGTTATAGCGGGCACGCGCGGAGCCCAGGGGTTATAGTGGTGGCGGCCAGAAACGACCTCGTGTCACGCGAGTTGCGAGATTGTCCCAGTTGTCGATTCCTCTGTAAAAAAAAATAATAATAAAAAAAAAATTCAAATATAACTAAACCAATATTAAAAATTATATCATTAAATATTAAAAAAAATATCATTTCAAAACTATCTAAATAATAATAATAATAATATACTATTTTATTTAAAGCATATTATTATCCAACATAACTTTATTTAAAAAATAATATAAATAATATTGATCATATACTATTTTATTTAAAGCATATTATTATCCAACATAACTTTATGTTGGATATTTTTACATGTTTTGAGGTTAAAGTTATGTTGGATAATAATATGCTTTATAGTATATAATTAATATTATTTAAAATTTTCCTTATATAGTTTTTGAAATGATAGTTTTTTTTAATGTTTAATGATATAATTTTTAAATATTGGTTTAATTATATTTGAAATTTCAATTATATAAATATTATATATATTTTTTATTTTATTATATGTTATTATTATTATATTTTAATAATTAAAAGTGTTCTATAAACATAATAATATATTATTAAAAATATATATATTTATTTATTTTATAATAGTAAAATGTATGATAAAATGAAAAAGTTGGAAATTAATATAATTAGCTTAGATTTCATTTTAACATATCTAAACATCAAAAATGTTTTAATCTTTTTATATGAAAATTTCTTTTAAATTGAAAAGAAATTTATTCTTTGTCCATGGTTCTTAGTTTGAGAATTAAAATGGATCTAGGCTAATTTAATTTCACTCTTCAAATAAGGTATGTTCAGAATTAATATCATGGGCCATTTTTATTTTTATTTTTATTTATATACCTATATTTTTATCTTTTATTTATTATTTTTTTTATTTCATTATATATATATATATATGGGTAAGTTGGTATATTTAAATGTTTTTAAAATAATAAAAACATTATTTTAAATAGTATTTAAAAACTATTTTAATGTTTTGAAGTTAGTGTTATGTTTTAAATAAATTAAAAGGTATTATATAGAAAGCTCCTCTTGGTTTGGAGATGAAAAATCTCTACTAACAGGGACAACCACATGAAGGTGAGAGCTTATATGACCCCAAAAAGTGTCCATCATTGGCGTGGCACTAACCACTGACTCGCACCCACACAATCCATTGCCAATGAGGCATAATCACTCACATGGATACATGCACACAACAATAAAATGGTACACACAAACAGACACATACCCACAAACATTACACACATTGACTCACAATGTGACATGTTTACACACAACACATTTATTAGATTTATTATGAATATTTGACATAACATTATATTAGGCATGTGATGAAGATTGAGTATAGAATTATGATGTTGACAATTACATTTATTTTATAAGTTAATTAGTATGTTATGAAAATTGAAAAGTATTTTTTTTTTTTAAAGAATTTTTTTTTTTTTTTGTAGGCAAAGGTGTTACTCTTTTCTTTCTATTTTCAAATCAAAATTGTACATCAGGATTGGTGGATCCAGCTACACGCCCACAAGGGGAAACCGAGTACGGCATCCACCTAAAGTTTTTAACCGCTGACCAGAAAAAGAAATACCAGAGTGTGTTTGTCCATGCTATATATACTAAACAATCTTTCCAAGTTTTGATTCTGCTGATATACATATGACTGCTATCTATTACTAAACTTTGAAACCTGTCTACTCTATCTATATTATGCAGATTCATCAAAAAAGGAAAAACAAAACAGTAATTACTCAGCTGCTTCCCCTGGACTCTGAGAAGTCTCTTTGTTGCCCTATTGTTGGCCTTCTTTAAGCATCTACTAGATCTCATCCAGCTTTTTCTCCTGCATCTCCAAGGTGATCTGCAAAAAGCGAAGCTCCCTCGTCAAATTTGGGACTCCGTGTGCCAACTCTGCCATCTCAGTAGCTACCTGCTCCAAGGCCTTAGCCAATAGCCTTTTCATTACCTAGTAGATATGTAAAGATTGTTTAAACAGGGACATTCTGCCTCTAGTATTGCCAGGATCATGAACAAGAAATTCCCAGTCTTCCATTTCAGAGTCTGATTTGGCTTGGATGGCTTCCTCTTCCATGTTTTGGATAATCCTCCTGATTCTGGGGCATGTATTCTGAGAGTAGGCCCTCTCAGCTTGCTGGATTTTCTGCTCAGTAGTCTGTCTAGCCCTTCTGCCTGGCCTCCTGCTCTGATCCCGTCTTCCTCCCCTGACTCCTCGGGCTCTGTTCGCCCCGCTACCTCGCCCATTACTCGGTTTTGGCTCGCTGTTCGCTTGCCTATTCCTCGGCTGTTGCCCTCTGTGCGTTACCCTTCTTCCACGCTGGCTCCGTTGATTTATTCCGATGGCATACTGTTCCCATTCCTTTGCGGTTCTGCTCTGCTCTCTGTTTTCATCCTCCTCAGAGTCGTCGAGGATCTCATAAATCTCCTCCACTCTCTCTTCTTTCATCACCTCTTTACCTTTCCTGTCTTTCTCTCTGCCCCGTTCCGCTTCCATTTCTTCTGCTAGCCTGGCTCTCTTCCTGGTCTCCATAATACAGCTCACCGGGGGACGGTTTTGCTTCGCTCGGGACTTTCTCGTCGCTCCTGCGCTTCCTCTCGCTCTGCGGATATCAATAGTTTTCTTCTGATGCCGGGTCCTTTGCATGCAAGCTGATATAGAATTTCCTATCCTGCTCCTCCTACCTGTCCGATTGTCCTTACCATGCCATCTGTTATTTCTGCCTTCGCATTTCCTATCAGCTGTCTTGTTAGTTTGATTTCCATTTAAGGTCGCTGACATGTCCTTTCTTCCTCTCCGTCGGTTCTTAACTATGATTGGAGTGTTATGAGGTAGATTTTTCCTCACCGTTTTCGCACATTCCAGATTTGATCTCGCATGGTGATCAATGATCTCCCCCCAGGCCCTTTCTGACACTTATTAATTGCCTGAGCCATTTTCCCCATATCCCTAGTTTGTCGCACGAATGTTGCGACTCGCGAGTGTATCCTATTCATGATTATCCTTCGAGGCCTAGTCATGGTAATTATTAATAATATTGTCTAGCTCCTTCCATTCTCCATTGAGTTGTACCATCCTCCATAGGCTGTCAACCTTGCCATCTCGGCCTTTACAACCCCAGTTTGCGAGAAAATCCGCCGCTCGATTCCCATTTCTTTTCACATGAGTGAAGATCTTGTATTCCACTCCTTTCAGCAATTCTGCTATTTCATGGACGATACCAGCCGTTTGTCAGCTGCTGGTGACCTGTTCCCAATTCTTCCCATTATTCAACTTTTTCAAGATTTCAATTGCCATTTGGGAGTCCCCCTCGATCTCCAGATTTCTGTAGCCATTGTGTATCGCAATTTGCATCCCTTGGTGGACGGCCCATAGCTCAGCCTCGTTATTTGTCATTTCTCCTCCCCACTCGGCATAAATCCACTTAGTATTTTTTTGGCTATCCCGGAAGATTCCTCCGAATCCAGCATTACCTGGATTCCCTTTCGACGCCCCGTCAAAATTTAATTTTATGAAATTGTCTTTGGGGTAAACGAACTTGTCCTGGCTCTGATACCTTGCATTAATCCTCTCCGGCTGTTTGTTATGAACCATTTCATAATTTAGATTTAGATTTTTGAGGATTTGTTCCTCACCCTGTTCAGCCTTCCAATCCTCCATCTCCCATCTTTCGATCAAAATAGTTTCTCTGGTGAGATTAACAACCCTTTTCCATATCTTTTCTGAATTTTTACCCTTGTTCTGAAAAATTCTTCGGTTTCATTCCTTCCACACCATCCAGAGAACAAATCCTGCCATGAGATCCCAGGCTCTCCGAACCACTCTACATTGGAATTTTTCGTTCTGCCACAGGAAAATTATTTCTCTAGTTTCTTTCGGATACTTTCCAGGTTTGCAAAATAGCCTCCCTACTTCCCTCCATAGAATTCTGGTATAGTCACAATTGATTAATAAATGTTCCTGTGTTTTTGGCTCTCTGTTGCATAAGTGGCATCTTGAAGGTCCATTAAAACCTTTCTGTTGAAGCTTATCCCATGTCAAAATCTTATGTTTGGCAACCAACCATGCAAAAATGGTAACTTTCGGCCACCAGTTTTTACCCCAAAAGACTTTCCATTCTTGGGCTCTTTCCATAGCATCCTGCTGATCTGTCAGATAGTATGCCTCTTTGACTGTGAAGGTTCCTTTTGTTGATTTCCCCCATCTAATGATGTCTTTCCCTGTTCTCGTTTTTACTTTCCTGGATTCAACTTCCTTCCTAAAAACCTCCTGTTGCTCCTGATTTGTCTCAATATCCCAGTCCTCCAATGGTGTCCATTTCTGCCAGATCCCATCCAGTTCGTTCTCTTTCCCGTAATCTTTAACATACCTGTGGTTATCACCGATTTTGTTTTGTATATCCTGAATGCTTCGGATGCTGTTCATTTTCTCCCTTTGATGCCAATTTTCCTCCCAGAATTTGGCTTCCTCTCCAGCTCTGATTTCCCAGAAGATATTTTTGTTTACTATGTCTCGATTTTGACTAGCTAACTCCCAGATTGTCAATCCCTTCGGGGTTTCTTGCATGCGGTAAATTTCCTCCGTTGAATTTGGCATATTGTATTTGTGTCTCCATAATTGCTTCCATAAGTCGTTAGCCCCTCTAATCCATCGCCACCAGAGTTTAGCACCAAGAATTTTATTGAGTTTAATCGGGTCCCTTTGGCCCAGACCTCCCTCCTCCTTGTGTTTTATCAGATGCTTCTAGGAAACTAAAGCCCACCTCTTCTGATTAGATGATCCTCCCCAGATGAATTTCCTTAGGACTTCTCTAATCTTGATACAGACTCCTTGAGGTACTTCCATGATCGAAAGAGGATATATAGGGATTGCTTGTAATACAGATTTAACCAGGACAATCCTTCCTGCAATGTTTAAGGTTTTGAAAGTCCAGTTAGCCATTCTATTGTTTAATTTGTCTAGGATTCCCTGCCAATTCTTCAATCTTTTAGAGCTATAATCCAGGATATTTCCCAAGTATTTTGTTGGGAGGTCTCCTTGTTTGAAACCGAGCAATCTGGTCAGGTGTCTTTTGACTCACTCCACCGTATTAAATATAAAGGTGCAGGATTTATCCTTGTTAATTTCCATCCCACAAGCCTCCGCAAATAAGTCAAGAGCCTTTTTCAGGTTTCTCACTTCCCTTACAGTTGATTCCTCGAACAACATAATGTCATCAACGAATTGCTGATGGGTTATAGGCAATTCATTACCCCACAACCTGAGCCCTTTGATGTTATCAGCTATTCTTTCTTGCTTAAGTTACCTACCCAGACCTTCAGCAACAAGAATGAACAGGAAAGGCGATATGGGGTCGCCTTGTCTTATTCCTCTCGAGGCCTTAAAGGTTTTCGAAGGAGTTCCATTTACTAATATTGAGAAATTGGGGGTTGATATACAGCTGAGAACCCATTTTATCCATCTGTTACTAAACCCAAAGCTTCCCATAATTTCTTCTAAGTATTGCCAATTAATTCTGTTATAGGCTTTCGATAAATCTAATTTTATCATCATTCCTTTTTGTTTCTTAGTCTTCATAGAGTGGATAACTTCTTGAGTAACTACTAATCCATCTAGAATTTGGCATCCTTCCACGAAGCCAGTTTGTTCAGGGGATATTAGCTTCTCTAACAACGGTTTCATCCTTTTAGCCATTAGAGAGGAGATGATTTTGTAAATAACATTGCGAAGGGAAATGGGTCTAAAACCCTTGGCATCCTCTGAATTATCAGTTTTAGGGATTAAGGTGAAAAAATTAGAGTTAAGAGCAGTCCATACCTTTTGGTTCATCCAGGATTCCTCTATCAATTCCAGAATTTCCTTGCCAAGAAATGCCACCCCGCTTGATATTAATCAACCGTAAAGCCATCTGGACCAGGGGCAGTTCCTTTCTTCATGCTCATCACCACTTCCTCCACCTCGTCCAGACTAGCTGCTCTCATTAAGGCCCTGTTCTAGTCATTAGTAACCATCTTGAGTATGGCCCTGCATATTTGCCTGATCGCTTCAGATCTATCCAATTGGGATTCAGTTAGAATTCCTTTGTGATAGTCCATCAACACTCTTTCAATCCCTTCCTGTTCAACAATCCTCTCCCCGTTCTCATTCTTGATTGAAAATATTATGTTCCTCTGTCGATGGTGAACCATTGTTTGATGGAAAAATCTGGTGTTCCTCTCCCCTTCCCTGATCCATTTTATCCTGGACTTCTATCTCCATAACACTTCTTCCTGCTTTCTCCTTTCTTCCAGTTTCCCCAGTATTATTCCTTCTTTTACGGAGCTTTCCTCTGTTCTTCCTTTATTTATTATCCTTTGTTGTATTTCTTCCATTTCTGTTTCCAGTTTTTGTTTTTCCTCCATAATATTTCCAAATTCTTCCTTATTCCACTTTTTTATCCTCTCTTTTAGCTCTTTTAACTTGAGTTGGAAGGTATGCATTTTACCTCTCCCTTGAGCTGTGCTCTGCTGCCACCACTCCTCCATCTTACCTACAAAGTCTAGGTGTCTAAGCCAAAAAGCTTCAAATCTAAAAGGCTTCTTGCCGATATTTTCCTTAATATCCACTTCCAGTCTAATCGGACAGTGATCAGAACCAAGAGATAGCATGATCTTTGCTTCTATGAATACATCTCTATTCATTATTGTTTTAGATACTAAAAAATGATCCAATCTGGAAGCTATCTGGTTCTTGCCCCCTCTCCTGTTATTCCATGTGAAAATCCCATTGATGGTTGGTATATCAACTAGTCTCAGGCTTTCTATCATATCATTAAACAATTCCATACTTTGGTCTGTTCTCCTTATGCCTCCCTTCTTTTATTTGAGGGACCGTATTACATTAAAATCACCTCCTATCCAGGCAATGTCCGGATAAAGTTTTTGGGTTGTTTGCAGATTCTTAAGAAAAATTTCTCTATCTCCCGGAGTATGTCATCCATACACTCTTGAAATTATTACCTTCTCTTTTGTACCTGCTATTCTTCCTAGACCCGTTAGGATTCTAGACATGCTGGTCCAATTTTCAAAAATTATTTCATTTGGGTTCCACAGTATTGCAATGCCTCCAGCTGAGCCAATTGCATCCTAACCGATGATTTCATATTGGAGCTTGCTATTTTTAATAATACCTTCCATCTGTTGCATGGTAATTTTAGTTTCTTGTAAAATCATTATACTTGGTTTTTCTTTTTTTAGTTTCTCCTTCATATATCCCTGTTTACCCTTACTGTTCAGCCCTCTAATGTTCCAGTTGACAATAATCATTTAAAACTTTTTGGAAGGAAAGGAAAATACCTCAGATAGAGGTATCACTTTTCCAGAATTTATCAAAATTTCCCCAACTGTATGGATCGTTTCATTCAATGTTTTTCTTCCTCTTTTTTTGCTGCTTTTACCAGACCCGCTTATTCCCGTCAGTTCTTTCCCCTGTTCTCCTGCAGTAGCATCCTGGTTCTCCATATTCCCCTTATTACTTTATTTATATTTTTGAAAAGCTTCCTTATACATTTGTTTTTGCTGGTCTCGGATGAATCTCTCATCCAAGTTCGTCCATTCCTAGATTAATTGCTTCATAATTTTTTCCTCCTCTGCCTCATTTTCCTGCTGATGTTCTGTCTCCATTTGGCTCTAGTTATTTTGTGTTTCTATCCCTTCAGCTAGTTCTTCTTTGCTCGTTTCTTCTTTTTCTGCCTTCTTTTCTCCTGATTCCTGGAAAATATCCATAGGTTCATTTTCTAGGTCTTCACCCTCGGCCATATTGTCTTTGTCTTCTTCATTATTATTCTGTAGAATTTTAAACTTGTTCTGACTTTCGATGCTTGGTGATTTCGTTTGTATTTGCGTTCTTGCTCCTTCTCTGATTGGTTTCTTTTTCCTATTAACCTGTAGAAAATCTTTCTCTGTCTCCTCCTTTCTTTCTGCTGCCTTATGCTGTTCCTCTGATTTCTTTATGTAATCTTCTTCCTTATTTAGAGGGCATTGCCTAACTAAGTGGCCGTATTCATGGCAGTGTCTACACCTAAAAGGAATATGCTCATAATCTAGTGGCTGCTTCCAAACCGAATCATGGTATTCCAACTCTATGTGTTTCGGAAGGGGTTCAACTATATTCATATAAACACAGATCCTTGCGTAAGAAGTGAACTTACCTCTCCTTGTCGTGTCTGCTACCTTGACAAATGCCCCAATAGTGTTGTCGATCCCTTCCAAAATTTCAGGGTTCCAAAATTCCACAGGAAGTCCAAACAATCTGACCGAGATCGGGGTTTCCAGCATCTTTTCATTGTCAGGATTGTACCTTTCCTCCCAGAATTTCATGAACATGCCTGCATTATTCATGAAGTATGGCCCTTCCTCAAAAACCCTCTCTTTATCCTCCATATTTGCAAATATAGCTGTGAAAAATCCGTTTGCTCCCAATTTCAGTTCTATGTGGCCCTTTGGTTTCCATCTTTGATAGATCCATCTGTATTGCTCTCTTTCATTTGGCCAAATACCCTACAAACCTACAGATCAGGGCATGGTCTTTCATATAGTTGGTGTATTCCTCCAGCATATTGTTGGGTATTACATATCTGAACTTCTTATTTGGCCTCGGTAGGCATTTCCCCCCTGTCTTCAGTTGCCACAGTTTGCCCATCACCGGTGGTTCCTTGTTATTCGCCCTAGTCTCATTCTGGATGCCAGAACCACTTGCCTCTCCTGCAACTATATTCTTAAAGGATGGGATCTCTCCCCTCCCCTTCTGATTCTCCATTTTTCCCTCAGCACTCGCAGATTCGAGGTTCTACCGCGACGGCATGAGGGAAATGCTTCTTCTCCTCTCTGCTTCGATTCCCCTGCACTGCCTCCTGCCCCTGATTTGCTTAGCCTAAACTGCTGCTCTGCGTGCCAGGTCTGCAAACCCTAGCTTGATACGCCTCGGGCGCTCCGCTCCGACATCCCCCTCCACTTCCCCGAATGTTTACCATTTTTAAAAGAAATTATTATCATTAATAAAATTTTAGAATTAATATTTTTTGCATATTATTAAATTTTAGTATTATGAAAAGAAAATTATAAAATATTAAAATTAGTGAATTTTTAAACAAAATTAATAAAATTTACTTAGTGTATTGATTTTAATATTAAATAATTAATTGATATGTGTTATTGGAGATTGATGATATTATAAATGTCATGTTATTGTTTCTTTTTTCGGGATTTGAATATTGAGTTTCATGGTTTGCATATTATTTTATAACATGATAATCATTAATTCAGTTTTACTTAGGGGATAATATTATGTACTTTTTAATGTTATTGTAATATGTAAATTATTTTTCATTTTAAAATGATAAATTAATATTATCAATATTTAAAATTTTGATATGGAAAAAAATAAAAAATGAAAAGAAAAATAAAATAAAAATAAATAATAAATAATAATAATAGATAATAATATTTTCTTCAAAAATTTAAAACTAATAATATTTACATTAATATTATAAATAATATTATGTTATATAATAAAAATAATGAATACGTATATTATATATATATATATATATATATATATATATTATAATATATATATATATATTATATATATATATATAATATATATATTCACACAAACTACACTCATAAGTAAATAATATGTATATAAATATAACAAATAAAGATTCATATGCACATCAAGGATACATTCATAATTATACAAAGTACAATTAAACAAGACAATTGTAAATGGAGCAAATAATAGATTCATACACGCATCAAGGACATATTGATACACATACAAAGAATACAAGTAAACATGACACACACAAATGTAGCAAAGAATAGATTCATATATTCAATAATACAATTATGCAAGACACATACAAGTGTAGCAAAGAATATGTTCATACACACAAAGAATACAAGTAAACAAGACACACACAAATGGAGCAAAAAATATATTCAGATATGCAATAATACAATTATGCAAGACACATACAAGTGTAGCAAAGAATATTTTCATAAACACAAAGAATACAAGTAAACAAAACACACACAAATGTAGCAAAGAATAGATTCATACACACATCAAGGACATATTCATACACATACAAAGAATACAAGCAAACAAGACACACACAAATGTAGCAAAGAATAGATTCATACACACATCAAGGACATATCCATACACATACAAATAATACAAGTAAACAAGACACACACACATGTAGCAAAGAATAGATTCATAAACACATCAAGGAGATATTCATACGCATACGAAGAATACAAGTAAACAAGACACACGCAGATGTAGCAAAGAATAGAATCATACGCACATCAAGGACATATTCATACACATACAAAGAATACAAGTAAACAAGACACACACAGATGTAGCAAATAATAGATTCATACACACATCAAGAACATATTCATACACATACAAAGAATACAAGTAAACAAGACACACACAAATGTAGCAAAGAATAGATTCATACACACATCAAGGACATATTCATACACATACAAAGAATAGAAGCAAACAAGACACACACAAATGTAGCAAAGAATAGTTTCATACACACATCAAGGACATATTCATACACATACAAAGAATACAAGTAAACAAGACACACAAAAATGTAGCAAAGAATAGATTCATATATGAAATAATACAATTATGCAAGACACATACAAGTGTAGCTAAGAATATATTCATACACACAAAGAATACAATTAAACAAGACACATACAAATGTAGCAAAGAATAAATTCATACACACATCAAGGACACATACAAAGAATACAAGTAAACAAGACACACACAAATGTAGCAAAGAATAGATTCATATACGCTTAAAGAATATATTCATACACATAAAAAGAATACAAATAAACAAGATACATACACACACAACAAAGAATAGATTCATATACATACAAAGAATACAAGTAAATAATATACACACAATTATAACAAAGAATACATTTATACATATACATGTAAACAATGAGGGAATATTGAAAATGCTCATGATAATACAAGCAACTATTGAAAAAAATACACTTATATGCATATAAACAATGAAACCACCACTCTAATAGTCAAGGCATATACTCAAACAATACACGACAAATAAACAATGAAAAAATACTCAAAAGCATGCAAAATGTAAGCAGCTGATAATCTCTCCGCAACTTTAAAGTTAGAATTTGTTTTTCTATGGCAATGGATTGGGCAATGGATCCGCGTGAACAGTTTCTTATTTCCGCGTGAACCTCCTGAACTAGATTCTTAATTTCCGCGTGAACAGTTTCTTATTTCCGCGTGAACCTCTGGAACTGTTTCCTACCCATCCGTTTGCATTCGCCAGTTTCCTACCCATCCGTCCTAGTCTATCACCTCCTACTTGCCCTTGGCCTTTCTGCAACGAACCCTCGGCCAAAAAAAAAAAAAATCAGAAGAGAGCAATCGTCTTCACCCCGTGAGCGATTGTAATTTTGTAAACTTTTATGAATTGGATGCCGCTTGCGTGTAGAAGACAGTTAAAACATTTGCTACTCCCTGTAGCGTTCATGACGTTGAAACCATTAGGGTGCAATCGGTGAAACGGAATTTCGTCTTCATAGTTGCTGTTGGGGATTCGCATTATATTGTCTACACGAGAGTTTGAGAGGGAGTTCGAAGAGCATATCGTGAAGCTGGCGACGGATTTGAATGTTTTATTAACAGATTGTGGATCCTACGTCCTTTTTTTTTGGTCATGCACATCGCTTAAAAGCTCATTTTTATATTATGTCATCATTGCCATATTTACGCTTTATTAAAGTTGTGTCCCACTGTGCCCAGACTACAATAAGTAGACGAAGGTGGTATTCGATCACTCTGCAGGGGACACAGTGTGTGTGGAGTGCGGATTGAGAATTGTAAATTCTGTCTAGCAGAATTATAAGTTGGAGAATTGTAAATGCAATTTCAATTGTTTTGAATTCGCTCTGAGTGCTTTACACCCATCACCAAAATATCATAATATTTTTGCAGTGATACATGTACCAGAATTGTGAATATGGTGTTATATATGCTGATTTTTTGAGATATATATGTGGAGATATATAGCAGAAGTTTAATGATTTTTTCTCCAAAGCAAAATCATTTTTTTAAAAAGCAGCGGAAGTTTTTTTAAGAGAATTTTTTTTTCATCAGAAGTATATATCAGCAAAAGTTTTTTATATTAGCAGAAGTAACTTTTTACAGAATGCATTCAATCATCTCTATGATAGGAATAGTTCTCACTGGCAAGGAGAACTATCCTGACTGGTCCCGGATGGTACAACACACCCTCATTTTCAATGAGCTGTGGAAAGGAGTG
>APFE031009357.1:0-25013 GCA_000404065.3 Pinus taeda | reverse complement strand
CCAATAATGGCTACAATTTTGGCCACAAATTGTGTGGTTGCCCACAGACCCAAACACCCGGAAGCCGACTCGAAAGGAGCGCCGCTCCTTCTTCCTAGTGCCCCTTGTTGGATGAAATCGTCCGGTGTCCCCCTGACTGCCTCTCCATCATTATTTCCTCTACTCACCCTAGCCTCACATCTTCTGAGCCCCTTTCTCGACCAAGTATCCCTTCCTTATTTTATGAAGCATCCCTTTCCCCTAGTGTCAGCTAAAGCTGGCCTTGCTAGCTTTCCCAACATACCAATTCCCTAGCTTCAGAGGGCTCTTTTCCTAGACACCCACCCCCTACTCACTCTCTTTGAAGCCTAGGTGTTCGCCCTCATGGCCCCAGACATCCACAGAGCCCAAGCCTTCATGCCTCATTCCAGGACATAGAATGGAATTACCTCTATAGAAATTACTGCTACCTTACCCTTTCCCTTTAAGTTTTCCAAGAAGAATAACATACAAGTTTCATTTAGCCATCAACCTTCCCTACCCATCCCTATGCTCCCCATAAGTTAGAGGAGAATGCAAAATCCTAGTGAAACCGAAATAGACCCCTTGCATGAGAATAAATTTCCCAAGTTCAGTAACATCCCTACATAACTTCTAGAGTCGCGATGAATATTTCCACTGTTCACATCCAAACTCTTCCCATAACTTGAGTTTCTCTCTCTCCCCAACATCTTGCCCCCATGCAGTCCCAATTCAATAAACAAGACATTAAGGAGCATAATGAAGTGCAGGCAAAGAACATAGCTATTAACCACTACTTGGGATCACTGAGCCTCTTCACCTTCTAGAAAATGTTGCTCCACCTTCGTTTTTGTATCCTCTTTGTTAGCTTCGTCCTTCATACTAATGCTCTTTTCTGTCAACCACCTCTTACGCATGTGCATGCCACCTTGCTTATTTCTTATCATAATCTTGCAGACCGCCACCATGCCCTGTGCTTTGAGCGTGCGGGAGGCAGTGGCATAATGGATTTTTTTAAATGATTTGGGATGTTCGATATGTGCCCAATAGTGTTTCCCTTTATGTTGTTATGCTACATTAGATATTTCTCTCATATACTACTTATTAGATAATTACACCAAAAATGTTCCATTTTGAAATTGGTCAGGCTAGACATTAGTCTACCCCTTTCATCTTCTTTTAACATTTATCAGTTTGATTTTCTACCAATTTGTTCAAACCTTTCATCTCCTTTTAACACCTATCTATCTATTGTTTGGTCATTTAGTGATATATGTTCAAAATTTGATTAGAATGCTTTATAGCGGTTCCAGAACGATTTCTCTAGAGCATAATGTGTTTTGTTTAAGATGTTTAAGGAACCATCTTGTTTGATAACATCACAAGAACACTCACTTTTGCAGTGAGTTTCTGAAGTAGAATCCCTTCGTTGAAAGAAGTTTCTGGGAAACATTATTCTGAGTTGTGGATATGTGGTTGAAAATGGATGGATAAAATCGGCACACGTACTCATTACATCAATGAATTTCTTAGGTGCTCACATCAGGTACCATATGACGTGTCAAAAGAAGGGTGTAGCATAGATCTAGGAATATCAAGTTGTCAGAGTCCAAGATTGGCGACGATCAACAATCATCATTCAAATAGGGCTAGGGAAGATCAAGTTCTCAGAGTTCGAGAATGGTGACAGTAAGTAGTCAAATTTAATGGGCACTTATATCATTTTTTATGTTTTGAATTAAAATGTATATGTAATGATATGAAACATAATATCATTTTTTAAGTAATTTAGACATCTAGGAAGAATTGAGATACATGTTTAGCTTCCAAAGAACAAAGTGGATATTGTGAATGACAATAGTGATAGTTGGAAGAAACATTTGATAAGCCTCTATAACAAAAGGAGGGGTGGTCAATGTTTTTCTCCATAAAATAAGAGGTAACAAAGTAATTTTAACTGCTTTTCTTTTAAGTATTTATAGTCTTTTTGTTTCTGGAAAAAGGCTACTCACTACATCAATGGATTTCGCTTAATTCAATACTTTTCACCTAAAAATGGTTTGGTCAGAACACTGATCTATGTGTTCTTGATTATTTCGATATTGATTTTGATTTTTTGTAATTTGTGCGTTGCTCTTGATTTTGTGTGATGTGTTGGTAGATATATTTATGCTTTATTTGGGAGTTGTCACTAGTCAAAACTTCTCATTAATGTAAAGTGGTTAAGTGATTTACAAATTTAACGAACAATATTATCACGTCAATATTTTACGCAAATAAAATTTAAATAATTTTTATGTTTATTTATTTATTTATAAATATAAATAATTTTATGTTTTTTATTTATTTATAAAATATAAATAATTTCATGTTTATTTATTAATTATTGATAGCAATCATTAAAAAATAAAAATAAAAAATAAAGCACCCACAAAACACATTTGAAGTGATGAAATTATTAAACAAGGAAAATAAGGGCAAAAAGACATGGTATATGCCAATTTTAAGAAGTGAAAAGTTTCCAACATACCCATTAACATGGTATATTATGATTCCTTGAAATCTCATGATCCCTTTTAATTATTAAAAGATTTATAAAATTACATTATTTTTAACATTTACTTACATTCGTTTATGCAAAGTAATAAATTTTTAAATTTTAAATTTTTATTTATATTTTCCATACTTAAATTAAGAGATTATCAATGTTATGTTTAAATATTAAAATTTCAATTTCAATGTTAGGCTTATATATTAAAATTTCAATTTCAATTTTTTATTGTTTTATATTTATATTTATCATTTGTAATTTAATAAATACTTAATATTATAAATAAACGTAATATTTTTTTTTTATATGAATAAAAAATTTAATATTTAAAACAATAAATTAAATAATTAATTCATTTTTAATATAAAAATAAATTATAGTAAATTTTTTTGTATGTAGAATTAAATCTAATTATTATTATAATTTTTTGTTGTCTAATAAAACCCAAAAGTGTTATAAGTAGATAATTGTTTAATTTTCTTAAATGTGAAGGACATATAAAAAAATAAAGATGATGATGGTTCTCCTCCATGTAAATTGATAATTTAATTATGATAAGTTTTTGTTTTTTCAAAGATAAAAAATAAGCCTTAGGTTAAAGTGTAATTGGACTTAGTATTTGATTTCATGCATAGAAGTAAAGAAAGATGCTATTCGAAAGAATATGATCTTATTGTTATTGCCATAAGAATGACAAGGAAAAACAAATTGTGTTTTAGTTTTGGAATAAGATGAAACATTGTGTTTGAATAACTAAAACCGAATCTTTCTTAAAAAAATAAATTAATTAATATAATCCAAAATATAAAAGCACCATGCCATAACCAATCTACCCTATATAAAATATGGTAAGAAGTGGGAATGTAGAGAATGACTTCTTTTTGTGTGTAGATTTAATTTAGTTATGAGTTTAGTTTTTACTCTATTCTTGAGGAGATGATCTTCCAAATATTCTTTTCTTTGGGTATATCTTTGTACCTTTTACAACAATTGTTAATATAAATCTGTTATTTTTTCTTGCTTTCAAAAAAATTACTAATATACAGTGAATTTGAATTCAAATTTAAATTGGAAATATCATTTAACAGCTCGAAACTGTGTTCTCACCTGGTTTTCAAAATCAAATTGTAATTAAATCAGCACTCGAGGACGAGGATGATTATAAGAATAACACACTTCATTACAAGAACGACATCCAAGGGTTCTGACAGATGATCGTTGGAGGATGAAGAAATTTTATGTCTCGAGATTATAACTCTCTCTCAATCGAAGGGAGGGGTGTAAGAGACATATTTGTAAACTTTAAAACACGCAATGTGCGATATTTACCGCCAATGGAATCGAAGAGAATTTTGACCCGTTTCTAATTATGATAGAAGAATGGCAACGTTTGATTAAAAGAACTGCACCCACGGTTCTGAAAGATAGTCGTTGGATGATAAACAACTCGTAATTATAAATATCTCTCAATCCGACGACGCTCTAGCCGAAATCGTATTGTTATGGGGACTGCTGTGATAGATATATAGGAGATATATAAGGGGAGTGTGAACATCACAACGTGACATAATTACAACCAATTGAATGAAAGAGACTTTTCAACGATTTTTTTAATTATGATTTGATTACAAGAAAGGCATCCAAGGGTTTCTGACAGATAGTCGTTGGAGGATAAAGAACTTTCCAGCTTTCTCATCAAAATGGTACGGGGTATCCAAGAGATGTCAGATATATCGGTGGAGTTTACAAATCACAACATGCCTCATTTACCATCCATTGAATAGAGACCCTTCCCTGGTTTAGCTCCATCGGTTCTTCAGCGTTCGGAATTATGAGAAGTGCAGCGCAGGGAATGGGCTAGATATGTATTCTCTGGCGTTGTTCTTCTGGTCCGACCGTGGAAAAGTTGTATCGGGTGATGAACTACTTCTGCCGCCATATTGTCTCTGGTACTTTACTTTTCTACCATTTTTTCTTCTCTACTAGTCTATTTGGTTTATAGGAAAATTGGTTTTTTAGGCTTCTATATGAAAAATTAAATCTATGTAATTAGACCGGAAAGCTGGAGTACTTTTTCATCTTGATTCTTCTGGTTTGTTCTTTCTTTCACAAACACTGTAATTTCCATCCGTTGTCTCTCCTCGTGTGTATGCATGTTTGTCAGGATTTGTGTTTTGTATTTTATGGTTCCGTCTTAAAATATCTCATAGAGATGGGAGGGGAGACTGACAGACAGAGGGACACAATTGATTTGCAGAGATAGATATGGCATGGTACTGGCAGCTTCTTGGCCATTTGGTTGTCCTCTTGACTACTTAAACATGTTAGTTTTCGTCCAGATATAGACCACTGCCAGAAGCAGGGCTTGCATTTGGGAGCTATTCACGACCAACGCCTTCAATCACGTTCGAATTGCGTAGGTACACCTAGACCGGGGTTTTTCCATGGTCTTATTTAAATGGTTCTTTTACATCTACGGCTGCATATGCTGTTGTTTTAATATTTGCACACATTTTTGTCTACGGTCGCGCATGTTCCTGAAAGCCTGCGCTATGTGCTTCAAAATTTAGCTGGTTTTTCCTTTTTAAAACTTGAGGTTCACACTCGGAATTATTCTCGTAGTATGTATATGGTCATCTTTTATCGTACTCTTTAAATTCATAAGCGATATTCATACAGTAGAAAATCTAAATACCACCCTTGTTCGTCAACTCTATACATATAAATGGCGGTTTTCTTGTGAATATTAAGGTCCCATTATTTAGAAACTCGTCATAGGAAACCACATTGCATTTGTATTCCTTATTCCTTACGATGCTTGCTAAGGTTGTTTAAAATAAGTAGATTTGTTTTGAAGATTGATTGTCTTTTGTCCCTGGTTGGCATCTTATCACAATTAACATGAATATATAACAGAGCTATAATGCCCATTTTAACTTGAATTCTTGAAATTATCGGACACCATTTCCAAAATAGTAAGCTAAACTTGTATATTATCTGGCTAAACCTACTCCCCTTCTGTCTTATCTTCCACTTGTCTACTATGTCCTTGAAAGGCAAGTCACTTCTCTGCATATATAGCTTTTCCTGCACCTCTCATGCTATGTCTCACGAGAAATTGTATTATTTGAAATATTTTGTTATTTGAAATTTGCGGGTGCCTTTTGAATCATCTTCCATGTCATCCTATGGAATAATAATGGAAATTCATGCAATCAAATTTCTTCTTATTTACAATGAAAATCAAAACCCCTAAGAAACTTCTTACATCAAATTTATAGTTCAATATATCATGAATAATTAAAAAAAAATGAACAAATTGAATTTTAGGTAGATTAAACACGAGGATTTAGAAAAAGTGAAGCTACTGTAAATCGAGATTTTTTTCTCCACGTATGTAAAAGATTTAACATTTTTAAGGAATATATATATATATATATATATATAAATAATTATTACAAACTTGAAATTTAATATGTCATTTTAATTATCCGTTAGTGTTTCTTTAAGCATTAAGCAATTCATTCATTAGTATTAAGTCTAATTCTGGCTTCACAAACAAACTATCAACAAATATATTTTTAAAAGATTGTTGGGAATTGTCCGTTTATTTTATGAGTCGATCAGTTTCATTAAGTGGTTAATCAGATTTATTTATTATATAGGAATTGAATTTTTATAATTTTTAATATTTAGTTTTATTTATTTAAAAAAAAAAAACTAAATTTTAAATATTTATTATTATATATTTATATAAATTTATAATTTTTATTATGTATTTTTGTTATTGTTAATTTCAATACATTTATATTTAGAAATAACATATTTATTTTTCTCTTCCAGAAAAGGAGGAGAAGAGGAAGCTATTATTAATGTTATTATATTGAAATTGAATTATTTCTAAGTTTTTTCTATCTTAACTTAATGAGCTAGAGCGGGGGAGGTGTTGGAGGGAGAGCGAGGGGGGAGCAAGGAGGAGATAGAGAGTGGGAGAAAAAAAACTGATATAGAGGGAAGAGAATAAGGGCGAGATAGGGAAGTGAATGAGGGAGAGACATCCATAGAGGGAAGGGATAGAGAGAGGGAGGAAGAGAAAGATATGGGGAGGGAGAGAGAGGATTGAAGGAGAGAGGGAGAAGCTAGTGGCAAAGGGAAGGAAAGAGATCATAGGAGAGAAAGGGAAGGAGGCGGGATAGAATGAGAGGGAGGTAGAGAGAGAGAGAGGTCATGGAGGATTGAAGGGCAGGGATAAGAGGGATATAGGGAGATAGAGGTGGTGGAGAGATGGGGGAGTGGTGAGAGACTGAGTGAGACAGAAGAGGAAGAGAGAGAGAGAGAGAGTGGGAGGGTGTATGATATGGAGAGGGGGAGAGGGAGAGAGTGTGAAAGGGGGAGAGAGAGAGAAACGGTAGCGAGAGAGAGGGATAGAGGGAGAAAGAGAAGGAAATGGGGACAAAGAAACATGGGAGGGAGCGTGCAAGTAAGGGGGGGCAGGGAGAGAGAGAAAGTTGGGGTGGTAGAGGGTTTTTGAGAGAGAGAGAGAGAGAGAGAGAGAGAGAGAGAGAGGTAGGGAGAAAAATGTGGGAGAGGGAGAGAATGACAAAGGGGGAGATAGAGAGACAATGATACAGAGGGGACGAGAGACATGAAGGAAGAGAAAGGGAGGGAGTGAGAAAGTGAGCCATAGTGAGAGAAAGTGGGAAGACGGAGAGGTAAAGAGAGCAGGAGGTGGAGACAAAGTGGGAGAGATGGAGCGGGAGAGCAAGAGAGTGATGGAAGGAGGTAGAGTAGGGGGAGGAGATATAGAGTTGAGGTGGGAAGGGATGTAGGGATGGATGAAGGGACAAAGGGAAAGTGAGGAATAGAGGGAGAGAGATTATGAGAGATTGTGACAAGGAGAGAGGGAGAGGGAGATAGTGTGAAAGGGGGAATGACAGTGGGAGGGAGAGAGAAATGTTGATGGAGAGAAAGCATGAGATATTATGTGTGTGTGGGAGAGATAGAGAGGGGAGGGACCAAAGGAAAATATGGTAGAGAGGAAAAGGGAGAGAGTGGCAAGGTGCCAAAGATTTGGGGGTAAGGATTGTCATGGAAAGATAGGAGAGAGAGAGAGACACGGAGAGAAAGGTGGGAGTGAGAGGGGAGGAGAGACAGGGAGGGGGAGATAAAAATATAGAGATGGAGAGAGATATATGAAGTGAGATAGAGGGAGGGATTGAGAGAGTGAGGGATAGTGAGATAAAGTGGTAAGAGAGAGAGGTAAAGGGGGGGGGATGGAGATAGAGTAGGAGAGAGGAAGAGGGAGAGGGAGATAGACATAGTGATGGAAGGATGGAGAGTGAGGGGAATAAAGAGAGATATGGATTGGGAAGCAATACAAGGATGGATAGAGGGACACAGGGAAAGTGAGGGAGAGAGGGGAGAGGGAGGTAGAGAGAGATAAAGAGACAAAGTGTGAAAGAGAGTTAGGGAGGGAGTGAGAGATATATATATATAGAACAAGAGAGGAAGGGAGTGAGAGAAAGTGTGGAGAATGTGAGAGAGAGAGAGAGAGATTTAGAAAGAGGAAGGGAGAGAGGGGGAGAGAGAGAGAAATAGAGGGCGGGGGAGAGAGACACAGGGATAGAAAGAGAGAGATAGGGAGAGAGAGAGAGTGGGGGTGAGAGGGAGAAGGGGAGAGAGAGGGAGTGAGAGGTGGAGAGATAAAGAGAGATTCAAAGGTATATAGAGAGGGAGTGGGAGGGAAGATGGCACAAAGGGAGTAGTCAGATAGATATATTATGGGACAAAGAGAGGATGGAGACATGAAGAGTGCAACAGGGAGAGGGAGAAGTCATTGGATTACAAGAGTAAGAGGTGAGAAAGGGAGTGAGTGAGAGGTGGTGAGAGAGATAGAGGGAGAGAGAGAGACAGGGGGGTGAAAAGAGAGAGTTAGTGGAGAGAGAGAGAGGGATGAGGAGAGCGATATTGTGAGTTGTTGGTCATTGGTCACTAGTGCTAACAAAGAGAGCACCCTATGAATGTGTATTCTACAACTCCTCGGGAGTGTTAATGTATTTTTAGTAACATGTCAATATCTAATTTCAAAACATATTATGAATCAATACTTTTTGACAAATATAATAAATTATGATACTATTATTAAATGAACATAATTATGTTCCATGGGGACAAAAAAAGATGGTGGTGGGGTATATTTTTAAGGCACTCCATGAAGTGAATATCATCAGTTCAAAACTCCAAGAAAATCCATCCATGTTAAATACCAACACCACTTAACAAACAATAATAATAATGATTATAATTATAATTAGACTTAAATTTTTAGTATGAACCTTCATAAATTTATTTTATTGTTGTAAGTATTAAATTCTATTTTATAGTAGTTATAAAATTTTATAATAGCCCAGTATAATTGGAGAAAAAAATAATATAAAAAAAAATGAATAATAAAATAAAGGAAAATTAACTTCTCTTTGAACAATATTTGTAATAATATCAAATAAATTGACATATTACTTTTCACAAGATTCGTTAACTTTGGTCAAATGATTAGACATGCAAAGGGTGGTAGATTATGTTATGAAGATTCTTAAAAATAGGGAATTATTTTTTGTTTAAATATACTAGTAAATATAATAAAGAATTGTAGAAGTGATACTATTTTTTCTGGATTTAATTATTTAAAAAAAGTAAAAATAGACAAATTTATTAAAAATTTATTAAATTAAAAAATTTGATTTTATTTAAACTAAATGTAAATAATTAATATAAAATAATTAATAAATGAAGAAGGAAGGACAAAATTTGTAATAATTTGAAATATAATCAAATATTTGTTGGCACAAGATTGATTAACTTTCATTAAATTATTATATATGTTAATTTGTAATAATATGAAATATAATGACATATTTGATTGCAAAAGATTCATTAAACTTCATTAAACTATTAGATATGTTAAATGTTGGTGGTTTAAGTTTTGAAAATAAAGATTTTGATATGTTAAATATTGGTAGATTAAGTTTTGAAAATAGAAAATTGGTTCTTGTTTAAAAATACTAGCCAATGTAATAATATTTTTTCTTTTTAAAATAAGTATAAAATTTATAAAATGTATTATAAAAAATACTGAATGAAAAAGTAATTTAATTTGATTTGAATTATTAAAATTTCAATAATAAAAAAATTAAATTATTTTATTTAAATGAAGAAAATGTAAATCATTTTCATAACATATATATTTTTTTAAATGCAAATTTAAAAAAGAAAAACATATAAATATTATTTTGTAAAATAACATTTCTTCTTTTAGTTAATAGAAGTACGGTTACTCTAGAGTTTTTAAATTATTGTTGACTAATATTTTAGCTTTTTTCGGATTTCAAAGTTTTAATAGAAGTGAGTAAGTGTTGTTAGTTTATCTATATATATATATATATATAGTGCTTTGGAAAAGATGTTAAGCATATGGCTTGAAAGTGAAGGTAAGAGGGCTAAAGGCCAAGTAGGTTTCAGAAGGTATCACTCAAAAAAAGACCACCTCGTTACACTTAGGATCATTGTGGAGGAATGTCGTAATGATAAATCATATTTATTTTGTTGCTTTGTGGACTTTAGAAAGACTTTCAATATGATTCCTAGATACAACCTTTGGAATATATTAGAAGAGCTAAAGGTTCCTCTCGAGTTGAGAACTGCCTCTATAACATTATACGAGAATGTAATTTCCAAGCTAAAGAGCAATGAGGGGTGGTCGAAAGATATTAAATGTAACATCAGAGTTAAATAAGGTTTCCCCCTCTCCCCTACCCTATTTGGCATTTACATCGATAAGCTTGAAGGCTATTTAGAGGAAGCAGGATGTGATGGCACGATCTTAGATGGGATAGTCGTCATCCTTGTTCTCTATGCTGATGATATTGTTCTTTTCTCAAGGTGCCAATCTGATCTTGATAATTAACTCACGCTTCCTAAGGATTTCTTCTCTACCATGGGTATGATTGTTAACAATGAAAAAAAAGTTTTGATTATCAAATCCAAGAAGGAAAATTATGCTAATTTTATGTATGAAAATAATAACTTGGAGGAAGTGTATTCTTACAAGTACCTAGGAATTGATATTCATCGCAAGCTCAACTAGAACCATAGCATTGAGAAAAGGATTAATGGGGGCTAGAAAGCCTATTTTGGTCTTGAAAATAATTGTAAAATAGCAAACCTCATAATGTAGGATAAAAAGAAGTTCCTCTTTGAAACTTTAGTCACTCGTGTTATCTTATATTGCTGTGAGGTTTGGGGTTGAAGCATCTCCAAAGAATCATGGCGAAAGATTGAGCAAATCCAGAAGAGTTTTATAACTTATAACATGAAAATTAAAAGTAATACACCCTATCCTATTCTCCTTATAGAAGCAGGTCTTTCCACTATTGAGAGCCTAGCTATGATTAGGTTTCTGCTGTACAAGCACAAACTCAATAACATAGATGATCATAGACTTCCTAAGCTAGCTTTAAATTCCAACCAAAACCACCTAAGGCTCAATCAGGGGTGGCATAAAGATACAAGGCCTGGTTCAACTATTGGGAGATCAATGAGAATGATGCATTGCAAAAAATTAATAACATTAAAGATATTGTTACTTCTAAGTTCAAAGAAATAATATGGTGTCAGAAAGATTTAGCTGCTAAAAGAAAATTAAGTTATTATAAGAAGGTCATCAACCCCATCCTAGAAGATCAAAAGTATCTCTCTATTTAACTAACTCAAACAATAAAATTAATATAGCAAAGA
Organism: Pinus taeda; assembly: GCA_000404065.3. Taxonomy (NCBI): domain Eukaryota; kingdom Viridiplantae; phylum Streptophyta; class Pinopsida; order Pinales; family Pinaceae; genus Pinus; species Pinus taeda. The sequence continues at coordinate 13,669 of APFE031009357.1, read as the reverse complement.
TTAGAATGAATTCTCATGAGCTCCATAGTGAAACAGGTCACTGGGCAGTTCCTAAAACACCATGGATGGAAAGGATCTGCCATATATGTGAGAGTAGGAACATCGAGGATGAAAACCACTTCCTCTTAGAGTGCCCCACCTACAACCACATTAGATCTCAGTTTTACAATCTTTATTACAATACTGACCTTCCTAGCGTCTTACAATGTCAAAATTATAGTGAGCTCACGAGGCTTCTCTCCAAGCTTTTTGAGCATAGGAATAAAATCTTAAATCAAAATAAATAATTTGTCTCTTTAGGTCTGATAGAAAAATGTTCGGTTTGAGTGGACGTTAACCACCATCACCACCACCACCACCATCATCATATATATATATATAGATACACACACACACACACACACACATAAAACAAACAACTATATTATATCAAAAAGCTCGACAACAAACAATTATATTATTATATGTTTTATATTCAGAATAAAACTTAAAAAATTATATTCGCAAAGCATACGAAATATATATTTATTATGAATTTAACATATGACATTACAAAAATTAATATCAATTTATTTAATTATTTAAAATTTATTTTGAAACACAGTATGAAATTACAAATATATTAAAATAAATTATACAATTATCTATATTTATTATTAGTTTAACATGTAGCATTAAAAAAATTAATAACATTTTATTTAACTATTTAAAATTTATTTTTAAACATAAAAATTAATAAATTAGCAATATTAAAATATATTAAAAATTAACAATTACATATAATTAAAAATAAATATTACTTTATCTAATTAAACATTTGAGTTTACTTATATACCAATTATGTCAATACCTTAGTGGGCTTAAAAAGCATCAAAATATATAACTTGAATTTAAATATTTATTCAAAAATATCTATTAAGTTTAATTTTAAATGGGAAAGATAAACTTAATTTTGACAACATTCACTAATTTTGTTTAAATTATTAGACATGTTAAAGGTTGGTAGACTAAATTTTGAAGATATGGAATTTATTTTTGTTTAAAGATACTAGCAAATATAGGAATTGTAGGGATGACACTATTTTTTCAATTCGATCTTTTAAAATAAGTTTAACGATTTAAAAATATATTATAAAATATGTTAAATAAAAAATATATTTTAATTTAATTGGATTTGAATTCAATTAAAAAGATGTAAATAATAAAACTATGTTAATTTAATTTAATTTAATTTGATTAAGATTAAGAAAATGTTAATAATTTTCATAATATATATTTTTTTAAATACAAAGTTCGAGAATCTATTTCTTTTGTTAAGAATGGTAGATCCTTTTTTTCATTATGGTATCTGCAAGCAGGTTACAACCACTTAGCTTAATTAGGTGATCTCAAACTTCTTGTTGGAAAAGCAGGTTTGTTGACCACAAAACCGCATTATACGCCATCTAGTAGCAAAAAGTAGTTATTTTATATATTCAAGCTATATATACTTGATTATCATGTACACAACCATGAGTTGTCTTTCTAGATATATAAACTACTACAAACTGGGACGGAAATGCTATCCACATAAAAACTTAAGCAAAAAGACTATGACTTCATCCTCCTAGTTATCCTAATCAGTCGATGTCAAGTTACCTAGGGTTGGGTCCTTCACACTGATCTAAGAAGATTGGTAACTAAGAACATGCTTGAGAATGTTTTCTAGATTTGACTGAGATGACCATCCAGATTTTTTCCATCGCCTTTGCTAGGAGGCATTTAAGGAGCCAATACATGCGTAGAGTCTATTTATATTGTGATTCTCTACCGCGAGTGTGTCTCAGATCAGGAACCAATACTTTCCACTCTTCCACATCCACTGCCCGCACTTTCGCAAATCTGTTGATGTCATCCTCCCACTCAACAATGAGTTGTTGAATCTCCTCTTTGGTGCCACCCACATATGCAATAATTATTTATTGGATCAGTTTGCCAACTGGTTTCCTCCCACTGTGTTTTCCAAGATTTCTCAGCTCATCCTCAACCTCACTCTCCTGGAGTCTCTTGTCTCTGCCTTGCCTTTCCTTGAACTAGCCATTATTGTATTATTGCATAACCTTATAGCCTATTGATGACAACAGCCCAAAACTAGCTTCAGTGCTTTTTTCCTCTAAGAGGAGTTACCTACTTCAGGACCAAGAAACAAAAATTCCAAACCATTATTTTCATAATTTTCAATAGCCACTCGTTCTCTTCATCCAATGTTTCTTCCCCCCATATATCTTATTCAAAGCCCCTAAGTGTTAAAGACCCCCAACATCACCATTTTAATGATGTTTGGGCCTGCACAAGACTATGTAACTTCAACCTTTCAGTATAGTCAACCAAATATCAATTATATATATATATAGAAGTGCGCCCTTCCAATTCCGCTTACCAAACTTATGGCAGTTTGTATAAACATTTTGCTCAATAACAAAAATCTGCTCTACAATTACGTACCTTCCACAATGCTTCCACTGTAATAAACTGATTTCAACGCAGTCTCCCACATCTTCAATTTCTTCATTTGAATTAGAAATGATGCTGGCTCATACGGTTTTTAATATCAGTGCTTTCAATCCAAAGTCTATACTAAACCAACAATCTGATCATTCAACTTACCTCCCCAATGAATAATCTGGGCTACGCAACCTTCACTACTTATGCATCTGGTTATTAACGTTCCGCTCCACGATTTCTATCCTGCAATTCTTGAATGAATTCTTAATGATTATTACAACGTCACCATTTCCTCAATGCTAGATTTCAACGAGTTTTTCCAGACTTATGTTCAACGCTGATTTTTCCTCAATTCAATACGGTCGCTTTCTGCAAACAATTCTCCAGCGCTGACGGTCTCTCCTGCAAACATACTCTTTCACAAATCAATGTCAATTTTAACAAACAAATCATTCCCACTCGGTCTCTACGTTCCATTTTGTTCCCTCAACAATACCAGCAGATCCATAAAAGTCGATTTCCATACTCTCAATTGGATTCCACGCTATATATAACACAATTCCACTTGTTTTCAATCATTCCAACATTACGCAGTAAATGAATTCAAAACCTACGCTTTCAACATAGATTAAATCACCACCAAGTTCATTAATTTTAATGTGAGACATAAATCAGATCCATTTAATTTAAAACAGGCCGAAGCACAGTTCTATCAATGTCGACTCATATAAACGATGCCACTCCATTCCACTACACAGACAACCATTCTGTATTGTAATTCATACAATTTCAAATATATTGATTTCAGTTTCACCTGTATACAGCTTCAATAACTTGATTCACATAATATGTCAACTTTTATCATTGTATCGCAGACCAACACATTAACAATAATAATTCACCATTTATTCGTACCCATTCCAGTGCAGTTGACATTGATTATGCAGATCGAAAAACTTTTGTTGGCCAGATATTTCATTTCTGTGGCCCTTTACAATTGCTGAAGGCTTACAGCCTTGTTGTTCAAGCCTACTCTCAAACTCACACTCACTCACAATCTCAATGTATTTTTCTCTCAAAACCCCCTCCTATTTATACAATTTTAAAAATAATCTAATTTAATGCTCAATCCCCTTAATTTCTCAATACCACTAAAATATCTCAACAAATCCTATCATCTAGAATCTTATCCGTTTATATCCTTAACTAGTCAAATTCTCTCATATCCTTTTATTAATAAAAGGATATTTAGAAAATCCTCATTTTCTCCTATTTTATTTGAAATAACAAATTAATTAAATAAAATATTACAAATTGTCACACCCCCTTTTCTAACATATTTACAAAAAAAAATACCCTTGATGCTCTTGCATCATTACATTACCATGGCTTAGAAATACCACATGCCCAATATGATGTGTTGATATTCCATCTTCTTAAATTAATTAATGTGAGGTAATTTAATTAATAGAGTATATTTAACATGAAAATAAATATTATAATTGATATGTCAATATTACCATGAATATTCCAACATATTTCACGGGGTTTAAATACCTACGATGAACCTAATAATTAAATTATAACTATGAAAGATCTATTCTTATGATTAGCATAATTATAGGCATATATATTTTCAATTTTATTTTCAATTTAGGTTAACCGGAAATATTAAGATTAAATTAACTACAAATAAAATTCAATCCATGATAACCATCAAAATGGTTACCCCAATATTCCTATCACATTCCATAGCTTAAAAAAACATGGAAATTAACTAAATTATAACATTATTACAAACTATATTGTGATTGTTTATAAATAATATTTTTTTCATCCATATTTCAACAACAACAAAAAATCTTAGTGGAAAATTTTAGTGGTGAAATATGTAAATATTACTATGAACGTTAAAACATATTCCATGGGGTTTAAATATATGCCATCAACTTGATAATTAAATTATAACTATGAAATATATACTCTTATGATTAGTAAATTATAGGCATATCTATTTTGGAGTTTATTTTCAATTTAAGTTAAAAGAAAATATTAACACAAATTAACAAACTAGCGAAGTCATATAAATTAAATTGATCTAATTACAAATAAAATTCAATCCATGATAATCATCAAAACTAGTAACCCATAATACCTATCACATTTCCTAGATTAAAAAAAAAAAGAAATTAACAAAATTATAAGTTTATTACAAGTTATATTGTGATTATTTATAAGAATATTTTTTTGCATCCATATTTCAACAAAAAAATAATATTATTGGAAAATTTTAGTGAAAAATAATCTTTGTTGGGTTTTCTTGATGCCAATATCAAGACCAAATTCATCACTATTTACTTCACACTTTTAATACTCATTATAGGATTAGATTATTAGCCATGTTGTTGAATTATGTTACATATTGATATCCATTTTACCTTGGGATTTGAACTTGTGTCATGCTCTTAACCATTATATCTACTCAAACTATATAGTAGTATATCACTTTTTAGAAGCGATATATAATACTATTTCTTTTTTGGCTTCACTATTTACTTCACACTTTTAATACCCATTGTAGGATTACATTATTGGCCATGTTTTTGGATTATGTTACATATTGATAGCCATTATAGCTTGGGATTTGAGCTTCTGGCATGCTCTTAACCATTAGATGTACTTGAACTATATACTATTATATCACTTTTTAAAAGCGATATATAATACTATTTATTAAGGGGACTTGAACCTTGAACCTCATGATTTTACTGTATCACTTTTTAAAAGTGATATATAATACTATTTCTTCGTTGGCTTGACCCACACATAGATGTGAACCTTAAATCTCATGATTTACATAATACTTCATAACAAGTTGGTCACCAATTGAGATGCCCCACAAATTTATATATAATAAATTATAACTATTTAATATACATATAAAATCTAAACTTTTATATTAAATTAGAAAAATCAATTAAAAATATATATCTAATTATTTTTATTTAAGATATAGATTTATTAATAAGATTAAGTTAAAAATTTAGTAAATTACAAAATAAATAAATAACATATTTATATGGAAACTTAATAAATACAATAAAAAACTACTCTAAATTTTAGAAAATAAAATAATTTAATTAAGCCATATTTTTTACGTATAATTTAAATCTTAAAAAATATAAAATTTAATTTTACCTAATGTAAACCTTTTATTTTAAAAATTTATAACTGAATTATGTAAGAAACCACCCTTATTAATTTAACCTCATGTAAACCTTTTATTTTAAAAATTTATAACTGAATTATATAAGAAACCACGCTTAATATAATTTTATTATTGATCCGGTTCTTCAATTAAAATTTTATGATACATTTAAACACTAACCATGTATCTACGTTGCATAATGTTCCTCGAAAAAGTTGAACAATAATAAGTTCTTGGAAAGCATCTTTCTAACGAAGTAAATATTTCACGAAGACAGTTGAAATATTTTCTGACATCGTAACAAAACAGTGACGGATAATGGTCCCTTGATTCTCCTCGTGCTACGCAGTGGTCCCATATAGTGGTGGAATATTTTCTGACGTCATAACGAATCAATAACGTGTCATTACTATCTGAATCGGAGGGAAACTAAATTTGAGTGTGGTAGTTTCTACACTACGCCACGAATTTGTCCCTTGTTAAAAAACATACGCATTAAACAAGGAATCGGCTTTACATATGCATTCTTTGCCCATGCGGAAGTATTTTAATGTGTGAAAGGTGTTTTCAAATGTTTTGTTCCCTAAGAAAAAGTATTTTCATGTTTTTTATTGAATAATTGATTTTAATTTTTTAAGATAATTTTAAGAATATTTGTTAAATCAGTTATTTGGAATTAATTAAAAGTGTGATTGACTATAAATATTTGCATATTTTGGAGTTTATATTCATGTTGAGATAAAGATCTAAATGCTCATGTTAGGGGAATTACAGATATATGGTAGTTTGGATTACAAATAAAAGCCCAGTATCCGTATCACAAGTTCGACGGAGTAAATAACATATATACATATATATACAATCCGTCGTTTTAGAGGAGAAATAACTATTTAGACTCTCTGACATGAATTTCTCTACAATCACAAAAACCAGTTAAGCGTTTTAACTGGCATATAGTTTCTTTCTCAATAGCAAATGCAAGATGTTGCCTATTTAAGGGAGCATATGGGAAGATAGATAAAAGTGTTTTGTATATACACAATATATAGTCGAGTGAAATGAAATACTTAAGAGTACTTCTCCTAAAATGTCATCAATTCCCTAGTTGCCCAAAATAATGTAACTGTTCTCACGGTATCTGAAAATCATATTTGTTGAACTTTCCTATATATTTTTCAAACACAATATTTAGTTCTTTTCGGTTAAACTAATACACTTTTCTAATTTTCAGAGTGGAGTGCCCACCGATAGATAAAAAAACGTAGATGGCATCCCATGAAGTTAATATTTTGAACATAGCACCTTTTATTTATTTTTTACAAATATTTCTAATTTTATAAATATGGAAAATATTGTAATGATTATAATTATGATTTTAATTATTAATTAATCTTTTTAGTTATGATAAGTATTAATTAATATATGTCATTTGGTGATAGTTATTAAATAGATGTTAATTTAATATTATTACCTAAAAGACATAATGAGAGGTAAATTTTTACATTTTTCCCATATGTTTTTAGGTTTTCATGTTACTATAATTTGAAAAGATATGGTATATATACATATTCAAGAATAAAATTAGTTTCTTTATGGTATAATGACCTAGCAAATACTAGGTCAACCAACTAGTATGCTTACTTTAAAGTTTAGAAGGCAAGTCACCACAACAATACTTATAAGCAATCAACAACACAACCCTATTTAACAAGGTATTATAGATGTTAGAGATCAAACAAAACAAATATATATTCAAGAATTTGTGCAGCTCACAAGAACACTCTACACTTCATCATTAATAATCAAGAATATATGTAGTTTACATGCAAGTAGGAGAGTTAGAACAACCACGTAGAATGTAGAAACTAATCCCTAAGCTAAGTCTCACACAAAACTAATGAATGAACTCTCTCCAATAATAATTTCTCCATTAAGTTCAACACTCCCCTTTAATGGAGAAAGGGTTGACTAGTACTCCTAACATCTCCCTAAATAACTTAGATTTAATTATTCCAAGGGACTTAGTAAAAATGTCTACAACATTATCACAAGTATTACAATATTGAATATAAAACTCCTTTGACTGAACCTTCTCTCTAACAAAGTGAAATTTGAAAACTCCCCTTTAATGGAGAAAGGGTTGACTAGTACTCCTAACATCTTCCTAGATAACTTAAATTTAATTTTTCCGAGGGGCTTAGTAGAAATGTATGCAACATTATCATAAGTATTAAAATATTCAATATAAAACTCCTTTGACTGAACTTTCTCTCTAACAAAGTGAAAATGCGTATCAATAGACTTTGTGTTTTTATGAAACACTCGATTGTTTGTAGGTTTGATCAAGCTCTGGTTGTCACATCTGATAATTCTTGCATATTTTGTTCTTCTTTTGAATCATGGAGAAGTCTCCTCAACCAAACTTCTTCACATCACACATTGCATGATACTTGGCTTCTACTAAAGACAAGCATACAATGTTCTGCTTCTTTTTGCTCCATGCAATGACCCCAGAAACAATGTTGAATGCATAACCTTTTATGGATCGTCAGTCATCTAGTTTTCTGGCCTAGTATGAATTTGAAAAACCTGTCACTCTAACATCAAATGAATCAGTATATTTAATACCAATGTGTAAGGTTCCTTGAGGATACCTTAAGATGCCTTTTGTTGCAACCCAATGGTCCTTAAGGGTCTTTGAAATGAATTCACTAAAGACACTGACTGCAAAACGCAAATCCGACCTAGTTATGGTCAAGTAAATTAATGAATAATTATCTCCAAATCCATTAAACTTATCTAGAATGGGATCTAGAAGTCTTATCATGAAAGAATTATCCATTCCCATTCACTGATGGGATTTTATTTGGAAAGAACCTCATCTTTGGGTGTCCCCTTTTCCAACCGTTTTATATTAGCTTTATTTATTTAAGCATAAAGTATTTACTTTCATTGTTACACCTTGGACCTAGCTTTTCTTAACTTAGGTTAGTAGAGAATATAATGGAGGGGTTTACATACTCTGACCCTTAAATTTACATCGTCCTCAGTGTACTACTACATCTTACAATATTATTTCCTTTGTTCACACATAGCTTTTTCTGAATTTATAAATTCCCACGGCCTCGCCATTTCATGCACCTCTTCCTATATATCTATATATATATAGATCGGTTACAAAAGAGTTTTACCCACACATCTCCCTCCATTGCAACTGGTAGCATTTGTTTCAATCAATTTTGCGAGAGCTTTTAGACATAGAAACTCAACTTTGTCTACCATAGTTAATATCTTAACTTGATTTACAGTACTACTATTTGGGAAACTAGGGGTTACGTTTCCCACCTTTTAAATATAATTCCTCGTGTTCATTCTGTTTCAGGAAATTCATGTTCTTTCCTTACATTCTTCTAATCATTTTGTGTTATTGTCAACCACTTGCTTCCTGCAATTCCCCTCCATTAGTCACAACAAGTAAAACTAGCACATTTGACTAATCAACATGTATAAAATATCATATCAAATTAGCTCAAACATAACCATCAAAATCATATGTACCATCAATTATAGATAACCTATTATCCACATAGATCAAAATCATAATCACATTCATAGACAACTTAAATAAAACATTGATACTTATCCTTGAATCACTTCTTAGCTTCTTTCTTCAGTACGCACTCTGAGTCGATTGCCATAGCTGACAATCACCTAGTTGCTTTTCTTCTATCATGTGCACCCGCACATAGTGTGCATTACACACACACAACTATACATGTAATATATCATCATGCAATACATGCATCCATACCAGTACCATATATATTGTTTGTACACATTATGTCCTGTACATGTGTACCTAATTTCAATGTCCATAGCATGAAATATCCTTCATCCACATGTTTTTAACCATGCTAGTATTATGCCAAATATTCCTTCAATTTTTCATATTACCTTTAGGCAATTTTGGCTAAACCATGCTCGGTTTGTCGATAGGAAATTAAGGAATTTCATGGTCTTGTTCAATTTCTATTATTCGAGCATAAGTAAATAATTTTTTTATGTGAATGTATTTAGGTTCTTTTATTTATCTAATCCCTTTCACCATGCTCGGTTTGTCAATAGGAAATTAAGGAATTTCATGGTCTTGTTCAATTTCTATTATTCGAGCATAAGTAAATAATTTTTTTATGTGAATGTATTTAGGTGCTTTTATTTATCTAATCCCTTTCACGTGTTTTGTGGTTGCAGAATAATTTCATCAAACTCCTTCATACTACAACTTTATCATACCAATAACTTTGCGTTTTGGAATTTACTTGGTCGCTAAAATAGGTCTTAATGACCTCTGCCAAATCATAAAGTAAGAATTTAATATAGTATGACTTTCAATATTATACTTGAGGTTTAATAGCAACTTTTAGCCTTGTAGTTAAGAAAATAATTATTTGGTACTCAAAAGTACTCTACACATAAACTAATCATGTCATATGATTTACTATTGTTCTATTTACACTCCTTCCTACACCTTGTTGGCCACGAATACTTTAGTGTATGTTCAAAACCAATTGAACAATAAATATGAAAATAGATACATCTCCCATACATGAGTTATAAATGAAGGTTACCATACTCTTAATTCCACATGCTCAAAGTTTTCTAGGTACTATGCCTACCAAGTTGTGAACCTAAGTTAATCACATTTTACACTTCTTCTTAAACATTAAATCACCGCTGTAAACAAAATAACATAACTCATTTATCAATTATCAAATGAATTCTTTCATCGTTTAGGAAATATTTTTTATGTTGTCCTATTCAGAACCAACAACACTATTAAGGCAATCTAGCCGGCAAACTTCTTCAAGAATTTTTAGCAAACAAAACTATGTATAATGACTTTCACCCCATTTTCATAATTGTCAATTCAAGTTGATAGTGTGAGTCACTGAGATAAAGATTGACATTTCATATTTAAGCATTAACTTTTTACATATTCTCTTGAGTGTGAAGAAAAAAATTTAAGCATTGAGTTTTTAAATTTCACTATTAGTTTTTTAACTTTGAAATTTTGTATTTTTGATTGCAAAAACAATTAAATAGCTAGAGTTTTTAACTTTGAAACTATCCATTTTTTACTTCAAAAGAAAATAAATATTATTTTGAAATTTAACTTTTAAATTTTTACTTTTTTATCAACTATTTGCTCTTTCTAACTTTGAAATTAGTTTTCATATCATATAGCTTTGCATGACTAGCCAAACCTACCTTTTCGTGAGGTCCTAGTTCTCAGATTATCATATCCTCTTTTTCTTGTTGTTCTGTGTTCCTCCACATACTGAAAAGAGATAGATAATTCTTCCCCATACTTAAAAGAGAGATAATTCTTATTGAGTTTGATATCAACCAAGCCAAACACGAGTTGGGGGATATAGCAAAATTGCCAATCTATTACCTCAAAAGCAATTTTTTAAATTTAACCTTTAATTTTTTACTTTGCTTTCCTTAAAATTTAAAAGTAAATTATTTTGGTTTCCATTTTTCAATTTAAGGGGTGGCTTTTTGACGGAATGTAATTTATATTTTGTTTTTAATTTTAAATTTAACCTTTAATTTTTTACTTTGCTTTATTTAAATTTTAAACATAAATTATTTTGGTTTGTATTTTTTTAATTTAACTAGTGGTTTCTTTTTAATGAATGTAATTTATACTGTGTTTTATTTTTTTAATTTAACGGGTGGTTTCTTTTTAATGAATGTAATTTATACTGTGTTTTTAAATTTAAGTTATTTTTTGCTTGTCGGGGCTGTACTTTCTAAATTTATGTAACTTTTTGTTTTTATGAGCTGTCTTTTTGAAATCGAGCCGTTCAGTTCATAGCCGTTTTCTCACAATCGCAAATTTATATTCTGTTTATAAATTTAGATTATTTTTTGCTTTTCGGAATGTAATTTCTAAATTTAAGTAATTTTTTGCTTTTATGGGATCATAGATGTCTTCTTGCGGTTCCCTTCATAGCCGTTTTCTCATAGCCGTTTTCTCACAATCTCAATCTCACCCAGCTTCTTGAATTCCCTTCATAGCAGTTTTCTCACAATCGCAATCTCACCCAGCCAATATGTGATGGATTTCGAAACTATGCTCCTGCCCAATTGTTCGAGGATAGTGTTTTCATTGGTAACGTCGAAACTATGCTCCTGCCCAATTGTTCGAGGATAGTGTTTTCATTGGTAACGCCAATTTTGTTGGCTGTGTATCTTTGTTGGGAGAGCGTGAGACTGGATCGTGTGTTCCATCTGTATCTTTGATGGGGGAGCGTCAAACAGAATATGTTTGAAGGTCGTGTGTTCGATCTGTATCTCTATTAAGACAAAGTCAGAATGAATATATGAAGATCATGTGTTTGATTCACAGTCAACGCCCCGGTCACTTCATAACTTTACTTCCAATCAGGCTTGAGGTAAGTAAGCATTTCTGTCAGTTCAAATAGATCTTTGTTTATAATATTTTTCTGCAACTATGAATATTGTTTATTTTGTTTTCACATTTGAAGCCATGCCTCTGGATATCGTGCGTTCTGTATCTTTGTCGAGAGAGACACAGACTTAATATATGAAGATCATGTGTTAGATCCACGCTCAACGCCCTTGTCACTTCATAACTCTACATCCAATCAGGCTTGAGGTAAGTGGCCATTTCTGTCAATTCAAATTAGCTTAACATTCCATGCCTCGTCTTCTTCGATCTTTCTTTGTAATTTGTTTGCATATTTGAAGCCACGCCTCTTCTTCAAGCCTTGCTTTGAAGTATGGTTTATAAAAACATTTTACAACTATGGATAGCGTTTATCGAGAATTTTCTTTGTACAATGTAATGTGTTGTTTATAAATTTTATGTATAGCTATGGATATCGTTTATGGATATGTTGTTTATAAATTATTTCTACAGCTATGGATATATATGTTATATATGTTGTTTATAATTTTTTTTTATGGATATGTTGTTTTTTATGGATATCGTTTTTGAATAATTTTGTTTGCAAATTTGAAATGTTGAACACTGGTTTATAATTATTTTTCTGCAATTTTGGAAATTACTTATTGATATTTTTCGTGTTTTATTATACATTTGTTCACACATTGAAAAGTCTAAACACTTCGTCATCAAGATTCGTCCTTAATTACTATATCGGCACAATCCGAGATATCAATCATTTATACACTTAGCCCCAAAATTATGATGCAAAAAACATAGAAATTCTTGCAAACAGTCACCTCTTTCCTGGTTTGTTAAATGATGGATTGGAAATGTTCCTTGGGTGGGTGATAAACTTTGATGTCTCATTTTTCTATCTATATTCTAATATGAAATTCATAGATTTAGCATAGATTCACTTTATATGAAAATAGATTTAGCATAGCTTCAGCTTTTTTTTATTGGAATTGGAATTTGGCACTCAGATTTAATATTTTTGAAATTTTTAATAAAAAAATAAATTCCACATTTTAAATTGTATTTTTAAATATAAAAATTATTCTTAATACTTTTAAATACAGACATGTAGAAATATGTATATGTGAAAAATAGTGAAAGCTATTTTTTTTTTCCAAATAAAACACGAAAATGTTGTCCTCTTAAACTAAATTACACTTCTATTACTCAATGTTCACTTTTGTTGTTCACGGCCCTTACATCTTACTTTGATATTGAAAATCATAGGTGGCCACACATAATTTAATAACCTTTGTCATCACTTTGTTAGTGAAATTAAAAATAGTATTTGACATAAACTAGAAAACTAAGTTAAATTTTAGTAATTAGATTGTTGTGCTCATAATTACTTATTTATATTGTAAGTTTTTATACATATTATTTGTTATATTATAATGTATATATTGATATCTGAATTTTCTCAATAAGTATTATAAATAAAAATAATGAAATGATATGCAATTTTATTTTGTTTAAGCTTTCTC
>APFE031009356.1:25395-113267 GCA_000404065.3 Pinus taeda | reverse complement strand
AGAATGCCATATCAAAATTTTTTAAATGTGTCTTGAAAGGAAATTTCCGATAGGCATTACCTCCGATATGTGGGAGCGGCACATTCACGTGGAATGTGGGTGAAAATATATGTCAGAGATTTTGGTTTTATGAACCAAAGTTTTCATATTAAAGGAGCTTATATCAGAGATCTTTAATATTAAAATATCCATGGATTATGATATGTGTAATGTAAAGAATTACATCCACTTTATTAAATGGGTTTTAAACTTTGGATAAATGTTTTATTAATCCTCTTCATAATATAGTTCAGACATTGATATTGGGGATTCTCAAAAGGATTCTTCCGATGTCAAAGCCTTGATGACTCAAAACTCTGATATTAGATTTGATATATGCATTATTTTCAATAGTTGTTTCTCCTCTTTTATTAATAAGCCAATTCATAATATAAAAACCACTTTGTAATATAAGACTTGGTCATGGTCTCGCGGGCTATGTAATGAATTAAAAAGATATTTAAAAAAAAAAAAAAACATTTACAAAGAACTATAACTTATAAAACAAAAAGGAAATATACATTTTAATAGGCCAAGGGACTGAAAAATATCCAATCTTCAATTAGGTTCCATTTACAAACCAAAAATCCAAGTGAGATCAAATGAGTTTCGATAGGAAGACAAAAACATATCAAACTCATAGAAACAATCCAAACTCAGAAAGTCAAAAAGTGACATGAACAAGATTCAATCAAAGGGTACCCATAATAAGAATTAAGTGAATAATGGGGGGGTTGTGCTTTTACCACAACAATGGAAACACACTGGGAAGAACCAGTTATCTCTGCTTTATTATTAATGAAATCCTAAAAGGAAAAGGAACAAGGCATAATAAAATCAAAATTCTAAGATTCAGACTCTATGAAATCCCTCAAAATATAGTTCAATGATTTTGAACATCCCTTGTAGAAGTCATAAGATTAATATCATGTTTACAATAACCATTAATTAATGACACCATAAACTAAAGGATAAAATTTTAGCATTGTGTTTAGTTAGAAAGATGAACTCTCATTATCATAGGTAGATCCATTACTACTAGCAGACGTCCATAGCCTCGACAAAGTTTCATTTTTAACCCAAAATAATGTGAGTATCCCATATATTATTTAGTATTTCAGGGAAAACATATTTCATTAATAACTTTGAAAACCATTGTCATGGCATGGTAACCAAATATGACAATGCCATTCATAAGTGTTGATAGTCATGAACAAGTTAGCTCATGACGAGACCTCTTGTCTTACATCGAAGTGTTGTGAGATTATTCTGGCTTGGTGACTAGATACGATAATTTCATAACAATCAAATCCCATGATGATGGTAGGTTGTCTCAATTCAGAGACCCCCTATCTTTTAGGTTTTTCACACAAATTTTAATTTATAGTCTAATAATTTGTGCTAATAGATTGGGAGACAATTCCTCTCCTTAAGAGATGGGGGTGACATGGAAGAGTTATAAAATACTAAACCAATGTGTTTCTTTTGTAACCTTAATATATGTTTTAGGATATGGCTTATTGTAAAGTATTTCTATAATGTTTATTAAGGTAAGAGAGCATTCAAATACTACTAGAAGATAATGATGTTATAACTTCAATGTGAGCCTAGAAAATAGAATTTTATTGATACTCCTTTAATTCTTCCTTTTACTAATGGATTCCATTAGATAAGAGTAAAAATTTACCATATATGAAACCAAATATGGGTGGAAGAGGCCCTCCAACTAAAATATTGGTAATATCACCTTGGAGAAAACCTTCCATGGAGAACTTTTGAAAAAGTTTTGGTGTTTCTTTTCACCTTGAAATTCCATACAATTCAATGGATTATCCAAAACACTTGATTTATTCTCTTGCACTCTAGATTGACATGGTCTAGTATGCTATTTGAAATCATGGAAACCCCAATGTGCAAGCACCTTTTGGGAAGTTTTTGAGTCCCATGTCTCACATTAAGACGCATATAATGTTAACCTTTGAGTTAGGTTTTTTATGCTTTGGATGTATTGAGTCATATAATGTTAAGATTTGAGTTGGGTATTTTATGGTTTGGTTGTATTGTTGAACTTTGGTCCTGATGAGACCTTGATCTTTCCATGGCTTCTGGTTTCTCAGAAGACATGGCTTTGCGTATGCTACAGAGGATATTGTTTAGAGTAGACCCTTTTCCTAGAAGATTTCCACCAAAAGACAATGATATGGAATATTTTGATGTGTAACCTTTACCTATACAAAAACTACTTATGGATTAGTTCTCTAAATTTCTTATATATGAAGCTTTGAAATTTACCAAATGTCATGTTAAAAGTTCCTTAATCTAATAACATTTCAACTATATATAGTTTTTAGGTCTTTGCGAGGCAAGATCATGCCATACTTTGCATATTTGAAACCTATTCAAGCTTTTGTGAATGAATATTGTTGGATACAGGTCTAAGGAATGGAGTTGTGGCTTTGGTTGTTACATGAAGTCATGGGCATTATTTCATAACAATATTTGAACTTTGTACCATAGTCATGGATTTCAAGCATATGTAGAATGTGAAAAGAGATGGATCTTAGTTTCAAGCAACCCGTTGACATTTTTTTATGTGTTGCAACTAGAAATGCAAATTAAATTTATTTGATGGCATTTTATTTAAGTATTGGTTTTACTTACTTCCATATTCCCCACTTCTCTTATTAGTGTTCCTTTGCACCCCTCAGCGAAAATAAAACTCATTCAAGGAGATTTCCTTTACTTCTAAGTTGTTCTTATCATCCTACTTATTCTCTTTCAATATATGTTTATTCAAAGTTAAATGTTTTAAAGTGAGATTTGATAAAGGGAATAACATTCTTGTTAAATTCTCATATGAAAACTTCAATCACAACTTGCCTTTTAGTTAGAGAATTTATTTAAATAAAAGTATTGAATAAAAAACTCACCACGTGAGACAACATTTGATATTCTTGACACAATGCAAAGAACATACAAGATCTTTATTTCTTATATCAAGATATCGCTTTTATCTTGTTTCACTCGAGTGTTTCTTATTTCATGATTTTTCTTACAGTAGGTTTTCTTCTTTTTTAATTCCCTTTTTATTTGGATTTCTTTTCTCTTATCTCTTGGTTGGATTTGTTTCCACAATATTTCTTGGTCCCATTTGCAATCCCATTGTGTGCAAATTTGACCTTTGTTTGGGATTAATCCTAGTGACATTATCAACCTTTTAGTTGGAGGGAATTTTCAACCCACCCTTGGTCTGATACATGGGAAATTTTTACTCTTAGTTAATAAAATTCATTGATAAAAGTAAGGATATCAAGTTAACGATCAAATTGCTATCTTTTAGATTCATATTTGAAATTCTTATTATATTGTTTTTCTTTATCATTTTGATAATCTTAGTTTATAACATAAGAGACAAATATGATTTTTCAAAAACTTATATTATAAACATCTCTTCCTAAAGAAACAAAAAGAAGCAAACAAGTTTAGTATTTTTATAATTCTTCTAAGTCATCCCAAACTCTTAAGGAGTAGATTTGTCTCCCCATATATGACAAATGTATGAGTAAAAATTTAAAGTTGTGTAAAATACCTGAAATTTAGGGGATCTCAGTAATGAGCCAACCTACCATGATCATGGGTCTTGATGGTTATGACATTATCGTATTTGGTCATCAAACCAGGATAATGGCTTATTGCAATTTTTTGTAGGATGAGAGGTCTCATCACAAGACAACTTGTTCATGACTATTAATTCTTGTGAATAGCATTGTCAATATCTGATTACCAAGACCCGGATGCGGGTGTTATTGTCTGATATGAAATGTCATAACACACCACGCTCGATCCACATGGCTCTTCATCCTCGATAGATGGTTTCCATGTGCTTCGAGACGGTTCTGGGTTCCAGTAACTCCAGGAGCATTAAAGACCCATTAATACAGGGGTGCTCTCAATGTTCAGCTGACATAGCATTAACCATGGTGCAAACATTCCTCTGTTTAGAAATGTGGGTTGGCACAGGGTTTGATAATTTGGTTCAGAGTGTTGTGAAGTCGGGAAGCCCTGCACGTAATATAATAATCCCTGCAGACATTCCTCGCCAAATCCTCACGGGGATTGTGATAATAGCCCAGACGACAGTGCAGAAGATAATCCGGCAGCCGGTTCTTCAGGGTAAATTCTACTACAGCATTTGCAGCAACAGCAGCAGGTACAGGGTAATTTCTATTATGGCCCCCCGCGCTGGTCACAAGGTGCCTCGCAGAGGTGGTCATTCCAGCCAGACTAGCAACACCAGACGTAGCCAACTGCCCAGTCCGAAGCGTATCCCTCCTTTAGCGTGTGCTTCTCCTCCCACAGACGCCTCGCCTCCCTCAGATGCTTCGACGCCTTTAGAGGATTTAGATAACACTGTACAGATAGCAACTTTTCGCTATCGCCGCCGAAAGAACAAGCCAGTGGTCAAGGCCTGCATTACTGTAATCTTTGAGGAGGAAGACGAAGAGGAGGAAAGCTGCACAAATGATTCGGGGAAGAAGACGCCCACCCCCTCAGAAAATTCTTCCAAGGCCAAGGATAACTCCTACAATCCAGAAATACAGAGCAGAATTGAGGAGGATAGCACTGAAGACTACTTGGCAGAGCAGGAGGAAGCCGCAAAAGAACTCAGAAGTCTCAAGCGGAAGGAACCAATGGATTCTGCTGAAGGAATTCCGCAGGCTCATATGGATCCCCATGATAGCAAGCTCACCCCCACTCAGAGTGGCTTGAAGAATGAGGAAGAGGAAGACTCTCTGGATTATGCTCTGTTCCTTAAGCTGCCTCCTGGTTATGACCGCATAGAGGACGTTCCAGAAGGGGTGGAAGTTACTTGGGAACCAGACCCGATTCAAGCAGCTGAAGCCAGGAAGAAGAGAGCGATGGATTGTGAAGCAAAGGCGAAAAATTCCAAAGGCAAATGATTACAGAAGTTTCTGGGGTAAGCCTGCCCACAGGCGAACCTCATTCTTTTTTGGTCTTTTGTTATGTTTCGGCTTTATGGCATGCATTCTCTGAAGTTTAGCTGCGTTGGTTACTCAGTCTTTTGTAACAAGATCTCGGGGTCTGGCCTCCCTAGAGGGTTTTGTCTGTCTCAGTCAAGTTTGATATGTCCAGGTCGGACAAGTTCCAGTTCAAGACATTCTTTTTTGGTTTTTTGTATTCTCTGGCTTACACAAGCAGAAATACCAGTTGTAATGAGACAATCCATGACAGAGAGCAGATCAGTTGCTCTCAGAGGTGCATACCTCTTGTAAATATCTTTTTTCCTTTTTAATACATTAGCCTAGTATTTACTCAGCAAAAAAAATATCTGATTACCAAGCTAAGACAATCATTTTCAGAGTTATTAATGAATTATGCTCCTCTAAAATATGTAAACATAGATAGGATACTAATTTTTTTTTGTGCTAAGAGGTAACCCTCTCGAGGCTATGAGCGTCTTCTGGCAGTAATGGCTCTACCTATGACAATGAGAGTTCATATTTCCTACTAAACACAATCATAAGCTTTTGTTGTTTAAGTTGAAGTTGTTATCAATTAAAGAATTGTTGTCAAACATTACTCTTATAATCAATTTTAGAGGTATACAAAATGATAAAACTATGTTATTCACTATTGAATTATTATTATTTTGTTTTTATTTATCATTTTGATAATATCACTTTATAACATAAGAGGTAATTATGTTTTTGCTAGAAATTATATTATAAACGTCTCTTCCTAAAGAAACAAAAATCAAAAAACAAGTTTAGTATTTCTATAATTCTTTTAGGTCAACCCAGTCTCTTAAGGAGAAGATTTATTCCCCCCTTCATGATAAAAGTATGAGATTAAAAAATTAAAGATGTGTAAAATACCTTAAAGATAGGGGTCTCAGTAATGAGCCAACCTACCATGATCATGGTTCTTAATGGTTATGACATTTTCGTATCTAGTCACTAAACCAGGATAATAGCTTATCACAATTCGTTGCAAGAAGAGAAGTCTCATCATGAACCGACTTGTTCATGGATATTAACACTTGTGGATGGCATTGTCAATGTCTGGTTACCAAACGAGGACAATGGGTTTCAAAGTTATTAATAAATTATGTCTCATCTAAAATATTTCAAGATAGAAGGCATAATGAAATTACTTTTGGGCTAAGAGGTAACCCTGTCGAGGTTATGAAAGCCTGTTGGTAGCAGTGGCTCTACCTATGATAATGGGAGTTCATCTTTCTTACTAAAAACAATGATAAGATTTTGTTTTTTAAGTTTCAGCTGGTATTAATTAAATAATTGTTGTCAAACATGACTCTTATAATCAATTTTGGAGATATACAGAATCATAAAACTTTGTTATTCATTGTGGCGATTTCATTGAAAATTTGAATCCAAGAACTTTGATTGATTTAACCCTATTCCTTTTCCTTAGAGTTTCATCATTTTTCTAGAGATAAATGTTTCTTCCTAGTGTGTTGCTATTGTTGTGGTAAAAACACAACCTCCCATCGCATTATTCACTTAATTTTCACTATGGCAACCATTTAGTTGAATGGTTGGTCATATTAGTGTTTCATTTTTAGAGTTTGGATTGCTTCAATGAGTTCGATATGTTCTTATCTTCCTATGATAACTCGTTTGATCTCATTTGGATGTTTGGTTTACAAATAGCGCCTAATTAAATTGTATATTTTCCACTGCCTTAGCCTTGTAGGATGTATAGTGTTGTCACTTACTACAAAATGTGGTTTTAGTTATTCAAAGTCAAAAAGAGAAAAGAATTTTGCAATCATCCTCCAAGCCACAGAAGTACTCAAAGCCTACATCGGACCCTTTGCATTGGAAATTCCTTTAGACAAGCTTTCCAATGATATGTAGAAGTTCAAAAATGGACTCTTGGATCAAAAGATATGGTCTTCTGAAGTTTCAAGAGTTCAAGCCTTAGGAAAGAAGAAATATCGAAGGTCTAATATCAAAGATCGTATATTGGAGGTCCGATGACATCGGAGATTGGCGATTGCACATCAGAGCAGAATGTCATTTCGGTGCATCACTTATCAGAGGTCCGATATATCGAACATAACAGATCAATATTCACAACATCGCAACTTGGAGGACAGACCGTCGACAAATCAGAAGGTTGGTGATCGGAGAATCACAACTTCTCAAGTGTAAACCTTTTAAGAGCTGTGATATCATAAGAATTTTGATTTTGTTTAAAACCGTCAGGAAACGTTGATAAAGGTTTACAAAGGATTTCATCACAAAACCAATGGCGGACCAGCCCTTTTCTCTCTCCTCTAGCAGAACGTGTGGCGACATCTAATGGTTTTGATAAGCTACTCATGGCAGGATATGATTGGTTCTGATAAAGCTACAATGGCATCTAATGTAGTTCAGGAAGTGCCACATGGAATGATGACGTCATGTCGGAAGTTGCATATCAGAGAATTTGAAATATTGCAACTCCCATGTTATTTCCCCGATTGGAAACCTTCGATACAAGGGGCTCTGATATTGTGCTAGCACACAGTCGCTAGAAGAACTTAAAGGAGCATTGTTTTAAAGCACTTTACAAAGGAAGCCCCCGGGCAGGAACAAAATGACCTAGTGCCTTAAGACCAAGCCTTCGGTCATGACCCTCAGTCCTATGATGAACAAATGCAGAAAATGGCTAAACAAAACAGGTCAAAGAATATTAGAACTCGTTGTTTTGTAATGTCTTTAAGAGCAAAAGTTTCGATGAGGAAAAGTTCTGATATAACATTACGTCTATATTACATGGCATATAGCACTTCGATAGTGAAATGCATGGAGTTATGTGTTGGATGAGTCGGCAACTGTGAGTCCACGACACCACCAAGGCCACCACAGTTGATCGCTCCCAGCTCTAGAAAGTGGGAAGTTCAAGCAGTGAAGGCGGAAAGTGACAGGCGAACTAACAGAACATCATGGCATAGAAGTGGCCTGATTAGAGGCCATCTCAGGAATGACAGTGAGATGAGAAATGCGAGGAGGAGCTAAGCGCCGAAGGGTCAGAAGAGTTAAGAGATGGATGAGTCGCCAACTATAACCACCCTCGATAAATTGTGTCAATAACCATCGTCGAATTGGTATATTCTTTCTAGGCCGACAAATCTACTACAATGTCGTGGGATGAATTTCATAATTAAAAACTTATCAACTTAACAAAAAAATAATATATATTCATATTTTAAATAAAAAAATATTCAACTTATTAGAATTATATTAATCTATACTTACATTTTTAAAATGGTTGATATTTATTTATTAAAAAATTAAATTTATATATTTATATATAAATTTAAAACTACAAAATTTAAAATTATTTTGAAATAAAAATAATAATTAAATAAATTAAAATAATATAATATAATTTAATTAATTAAAATTCTTCCAATGAAAATGAATGTTAAAATTCTAATGTATAGTGAAATACAACCATCAGTAAACATCATGCACGGAATTTATAATTAAATTATTAATTTTGCACTTATGAACTTACACGCTTTACCTCAGTGTTTAGCCACTCCTGAAGTTAATTTTGTTTAACGAATACCCATGGACGTTAGCATTACGCCCTTTACGTCACTATTTACTCTCTCTCTCATCAACGTGATTGTGGTTTCCAGGTTTCAATATGTGAATATCCTCTGGAGTCTAGAACTTGTGTTATATATTTGAAATGTCCCGACATATACATTTTCACGCTACTAGTGGACATCATAGTGGAGAATCTAGCTACTGCACGCCCTCAATAACCGGCGCTTGCAACAACTTCTAAGTGGAGAATCTAGCTACTGCACGCCCTCAATAACGGCGCTTGGACCAACTTCTAAGTGGAGAATCTAGTTACTGCACGCCCTCAATAGCCGGCGCTTGCACCAACTTCTAATTTCCCCCCAATCGATTCGAGTGCGTGACCACCCGTGACAAAGACGATGGGATATAACGGACAATACTCGAAAAGTGGAGGTATGCGTTCACTATTTTAACTGGTTGACAAGAGTTTGGGAAACACTTTTCAAATGTTAATGGATGTGCTCCCATGACCCACACTTCAGATGAATGATTTCCTGGATAATGGAATCTAATTCCTACTTTGTAGCAAATCAATCTTTGCCTATCCATTGAATTATCCCACCTTCAAAAATAAGAGAGCCAATCATGTCAATACCTACTGCACTTCAACATTATGGGAGTCTGCACAATGATGTATGATGACACTCCCCCACTACACCTTTCCTATTAGGGCAATGAACGCGTACTGACATGAACGTTGCACACTCTAGAACCTACCCAGTGCACTCCCTTGGGCATTGATGTCCACTACTTTCGCAAGTTTTAATTTTTGGAGTTTTCCCTTAGTAGAGGAATCACTGGGACAATCAAAAGTGGTTGGAATTTGGGTAAAAAAATTCAAAAAATCTTGAAGAGGCAATATTTGAATTGTGTTTTTGATGGTGCAAATGGATTCAGCACCATCAAAAACGTCTAGGACACCTAAAATTTTGAAATTTAACAACCATAACTTGGATTTACAAAAATCCTTGTTGGATTTTCTCTAAATATAACCAGAATTTCCATAACTTTCCAGGCAATTCCTCCGGCTAGTTAGACTACAGCGTAATTTTTCCCCGACCAAACCGAGTGTGTCACAACCCATGACAGAGATGGTGGACCAAACTGTGTGTGTCACAACCCATGACAGAGATGGTGGACTGAACAGAGTGTGTCACAACCCATGACAGAGATGGTGTATAGCGGGTAACAATCTATAATTGGAGGTATATAATTGGAGGTAATGGTTGACTAACTTCATTGGTTGATAGGTTTTTGGAAATGCAGCCTATTATAACTTACTTGTCAAATCAGCAGTGAGGATAATCATTAATGGTTTCTATTAGCGAATGTAGGTTGACTTATCTCTGTTATTCAAGTAAAATCACACCACTTAGAATAACCCATTGGTAGTCAATAAGGGGGCAGGTTTTGCTTTCTCACTCCTACTAGATGCCTCTAGGCCTTGAGTGGCTAACTTGTTTCCTTATGTTTGAAGAAGACAAGCTCTTAGCCAAGTAAAAACAAATTTAGAGCATACTTGAGGCAAAAAAAATTCCTTACATATGTTTACAACTGAGTATATGAAAAGGAATCTAATATGAATTTATAGAATAAATTAGGATTTTTAATTTTAATTAATAAATATTAGTTTATAAATAAAATTAAAAGAAAATAAATTAAAATCATTAACAAGTTTATAAAATTGAATTAAATTAAATAGTACAGGATAAAAACGTGTAGAGGGTGACATGGTGTATTCTTAAGTACTTTTCTTGTCTAAAAGTTATTTATTTAAATGGAAACAAGGGCTAGATAATAGCTAGTCCCTACTGTTTAGCTTAAATATCCCTTAATTAAACGATAAAACAATAAAGACATGCAAATTTCATCACAAAAATCATAATAAACAATAATAATAAAAATTGAATTATCAATATTAAACTATGGATAAGCCACAATAATTTTTTGTCAAAGACAAATCTTTGCAGAATTTTCATTGTTTTATAGCCAAATTTGATTAACTAATATGGTTTATATTAACATATTTTTTTAATGTGTTTTTTAATTAATAGATATATATATATTTATTAGAATATATTCTTAATATAATAGTAAGTCATCTTAAAGGCCCTGAGGGATAGCTCAAATGGTCGGTTCCCGTTGTTAGTCCTTGCCAATTGGGAGGTCCGGGGTTTTAATCTCTCGACGCCCTTGGGGTTAGGCTTGCCAGAAACGCCGACGGGTAGATCCCTTCGGGTGGAACTGCCCGGATATTTTCCTGTGGATGTAGCGGCCACTCAGTGACCGTGATGTAGCGGCCACTCAGTGACCATGAACCACAGTTTAAAAGTAAGTCATCTTAAATTAAAAATATAGAGAAAAAAATATGATTCATGAAAATAGAAACAACAACAAAAAAGAAAAATAATAAAAAATCAAAATGTTAAATAAAAATGAAATAAAACTAAAAACAAAATATTAGTAACTAATAGAAATGAAAATTACTCCTCAACCAATTACTTTAAAACAAAACAAATTTAAATAATATTAAAACATAGCGAAAATTAAATTCACAATATTAAACTATGATCAAAAAGCAAATTTCTTTAGTAAAAACAAAGTAATACATACTAAAAAAATTAAATAACGTAATACCATACATAAGGAACATATAATAACTTTCCTATTAATCTAGTTATCTATATAGAATTTATTTAATATAAACTATATAAACACTAAAAATAAAAATATAGAAATAATTTAATTTAGAATTAATATTATAATGTTAAGGGAAACAATCCTTAGTGCTTTATAAAGAAAGTATGATCCTCTTACTTCAAGTTATGAGGACCGTGTTGAATGATTTTATAACAAAATTTAAATAAATTAAATTAATTTTATTTAAAAAAATAAAATGTGCGTATGTATAAAAAGAATATATATTATTTATTTTTAAACAAAATTATACAGAGAAAAAACTAATTTTTATTTTATTTTTTTTTTTTATATTTTTGAAAATAATCATAATATTGGTTAGAAAATAAAACTTTACTCTTTACATCATTTATCATTTAAAATTATTCGTTGAAGTTTTTTTTTTTTTCTGCAATTGATATTGTGAAGTAAAATTCTTAGAAATATTGAACTTATTATTTATTATTTATGGTTTTTTTGTAGTTAAACCCAACGATCATGCATAAAATAAGATATATGTATTTGTGCTTGTTTTCTATAATTTGTTATACACTCCTATCCCTAGTGTTGGGCTTTTTTTGGATAAGACATCCATTAACATGTTCAAACCCTTACACATGTGAGAAAAAGAAATATGTAGGAATAGTAATGGTAGAGACTATCCACATGTCTAACTCCTTTATCAATTCCTTTATCAATTGAAAAATAAGAAGTGAGTCAGCAAATTTGAATGTGTGTTATTACATATTTCTATAGTAATGATTATATTTATAATAACAATTCATTACTACAAATATGATATGTTCCTTTAAAGTAAGAGATTAAGCAAACAACAAAAACAATGTCTCATCATATGTATTGAAATGTTTCAATGAAAGCACATGAGCCTATTGGAGGTATCCTTAATGATAACTCAAGGTTTACTAATTTTTTCTTGCAAGTACTATTTAGGTTGAAATTGATTTTTGAACCTTGAAATAAGACATAAAACTACTTTTGATTACTTAAGAGCTCATCTTTCTTAGACCTAAGAAAAATGGTAATGGACACTTATGGACCACCAATTCATCATTTTAGGTGGCATAGTTTTCTTTGATAAAAATAATAGTCAATCAAATTTCTGGATAATAGCCAATAATCATCCATAAACTACTATGTATATTCGATTGGATAATTTTCCATAAAATATCTCCTAAAATATAAAAAATTGAAATCTAGATTACAAGGCTTTATTTATACATATATTTATGGATCTATTAGCAACTATTGTTTATTCATGAAACTCATAATTATGGAGAAAATAGAAAAAATGAAATAAATCTCACAAATGAAAAATTATCATAAGATAAAACCTCAAAACCCTCTTGGGAGAAAACTCAATTTTAACGTGAGGTCACTCTCCTCTCTTTGTGTGAATGGAAAAATGGAAGAAAGCACAAAGAAGTGATGCATGTGGCTTGCGGGGTGCTATAATGCACAAATTCTATCAGTTTGTTCTCTCCTTATGCACTCTTGGCTATTATGTTCTTTTATGGATGAAAATGTACTCAAATAGAATGGGACCCCCTATCCTCCTAGTGGCCTGATTATAACACAGTCGAATATCCCACTAGTGGTTAAGTTTGACTCCTTCAAATATTAATTAAAATTACAATATGAACTCTTCTAGAGTCTTTGTCATGGTCACATGTCTAGACCCTTTTCCATGAATAATGGGGGCTTACATGGCATGCTCTCTAATCACAATGGAAAATACAGGAAGGTCAAATTCCCAGTGGCATAACTTTTGCCTATAAAATCTTATTGAGATGATTTTTGAATCGTTGGAGAGGTATATTTGTGAAAATAGTAAGAAATATGTTTCACTTAGTTATAAATGTCTTTTCCCCCATAAAAATACCATTTGAGGCCTCAAATTACTTCCAAAATATTTTAGATCAAAATTTTCCAAATTAGGCCCTGCAAGAAAAAATGGTCTTGTGAGTTGATTCCTTCTAAGTCTAAAAGCATCTATTTGGATGAAAAATAAAATAATTATATAATATGAATCACAACTACCCATTTTTTCAGTGATTTGGTCCCCAAAATCTTCTACTAAATGAGGTGAGAAAATGTTCCCTCTGTCTTCTCTAGAGTGTATCATTTAGCCATGCTTAGAAATTGTCCTTTCAACTCAATATATCAAAGCTAATACTAGCCCTATCTTGTAATTTGACATTTTCTGAAAAACTATATCCTTTGTGAACTTTTCCTAAGGATTTGATGGAAAATACTATATAAAAGGTAGGATTTGTTCATTTTCCTGATCTAGCATGGAAGGCTCATAGAGTTTCATATTCCTTGCATTCACCACTATGTAAATGAACATGTATGGGGATATACTAAATTTATATCTAATATATCCCACCTTTCTGGTATCTCAAAAGGGAAAATATCACAAAGCTTTAATTTTCTTACCAATACCCTATAGCCTATCCCTGTTCACATATAATGTTGGCACGAAAGCGTCATAAGGGGGAAAAGATCCTGGGTTGACGTGTAGCGGGCCAACAATGGTTCATTGTAGTCTAGGACAATGCTGGCATTTTCACCATACCCAAGGGGTAAGGAGTCCCACCTGAGACGTGTTGCGACTGAAAGTAAGAAAGATTTGTCATGGAATAAAGGGAGCACCAACCAAAACATCATCCGATAACATATATATAACATTACACACATAACATAGAAACAACATAATATCTAATACACAAAACTACTAAGTGCATGCATTAGATAGGATAGTTGAAAATTTTAAAAGAGCCTTCACATCGTGTATATTCATACATATCATAATCTGCAACCAGTCTAGACTTTCCTTTCTATTAGTTTAACATTAAAATAGTACAATACATCCCGGAATTCACCGCAAGCAAATACAAGGAATACATGTTTATAGAATCATGGGCTTGGTCTCAGTCTCAAGGGTCCTACTCATCCAAACTCCTGCCTTCTGATATCAGACTGCCACAACCAACTATCCTCTCCTCAATGCCAAGTCCAATAGCCTTTCCAACCAATAGTTCTTCCTTACTGTCCCTCCCCTTTTATATTTCTCTCAGCCATCTGGATTGCCAGTTCCTACTTGACTACTCTTTCCCTCGGCTGCTCTTGCACTTTCCTACCCATTCAGATGCCTTTGCCTTCTATTGCCACCTTGTCGCAACCCTTTCTCAACTGCCTGTCCTTGCCTTGTTGTCCAACTGACTCCTCTGCAACCTAACCGTCACTGCCACCCGTTTCCTCCTCATCCTTCGGTTAGCCAAAATTGATCAAAACATTTTCAAAATTAAAAGAAGTCCCCAATAGGCCCGAGCCACAATTCTTTGACTCATCTCTGAGTCAATTCATTTTGACCACTGTCAGTCCTACTAGTATTTTCATGGGCTCTGCGGGTGGTGGTTTCACTGTCAACTGCAATGGTTATGTTGGCTATTGGGCTGGTTCTTCTTTTGCCTCAGTCATTTCTCGCGAACTAGCATTTGTTTCTACTTCACTTTCCTCCCTTTGAGGTTCCCCCGTTCCCTCTGAGGAATCCCTTCGATTACGGGGGATGCAAAGACTGAATTCTCGGCCTCGTTAGTAAGGTCGACAACCGAGGGTGGTCAAGCAGTTCTAGGCTTTTTGATAGCCAGACTCTGAACAACTCGTTTCTTCTTTGTCTTGGGGACCATTGGTTGAGGGGGAGAGTGGGCTACTCCCGTGGGGCGTTTCATGGATAGCAGGGTTGTGATAATGGGAGAGAACATGGTAGAACCTTGAAATTGGGCTAGATAATTTCTCTCACCTGATTGCCTTTCGAAGCTAGCAATTGTTTGTCTTAGCTCGAACATTTTCTCCTCCATCTGCAGCACCATTGGGAGGAGGACATCTTCAGCTGGCCGCTTCTTGCTATTTTCTACCACATCTCCCTCTTGCTTCTACTGCTTCAAAGCCCTAAATAGGTAGTTGTATTTCTCATTTGTGATTTCACAAGCCACTTCCAGCCATGATCCCACCTCCTTGTGTAGCATTTCTACCATTAGAACGAACCTCTATGGCCTCATCTTAAATGTCTTCAGTTGGACACATCGTGGTCTAAGATAGGTGTGTGCATGTGAGGCCCCGAACCAAACCTCTTTTGAGAATTCATCCAGCAGAGCCTTTGGTATTCTATTTCTTGACTTGATGATGGCTAACATCTACTCATAGCAATCCTTAAAAGCTATGTCATTTATCTCTTTCGTGCTTGGGTGTCCTGACACTCTCCATGGGTCATAGCGGAGTGATATCGGTTGTCTTTCATTAATGCTCACCATTTCTCTTTCCTTCGATAGCCTCCACTTCCACATTTCCAAAGACATCAAAATGTACCTGAACATGAAATTGGTACCCCACCTCTACACATCTTCGCAAGTTTCAAACAATTCATTAAGAACAAACATGGACTAGTTAAGTACCTCTCCCTGGAAGCAATATTCTGCAACCGAAATTGCATCCAATGTGCATTCATTCTTCGTGAAATGTCTCATGGTTTTTACCTTTATGATGTAGCAAGAAAAATTGGTGCCGACCTTGTTGATCATATTAATCTTCGCTCCTCTTCCACCTTGCTCAATCTTGTATCTTGCATAGGTGTTACCTTCGGTTTGCTTATTGGCTCTCTTAGCCCCTGACTGAAATTCTTTTCTCATTACCTTCCCTTTTGATGACAACCCTGTTAGGCAACTAATATCATCCACATGGATGGGATACACCTTGTCCAGCCAATAGTGATCCTTCATGCATCTTGCTTACCAAAAGTTTGGTACACTACATTGTGGCAAATTGAGTGTTGAACACAGGTAAGCTTCTCAAATGGAGTAAAGTTGACCTCTGTATCCCTTTGAAATCCTCCCTGATCATGGAGGTCTTGGTGCCATCCTCCCTCTGGATGTATTCTTCATAAAATTCCCTTTTTAGAGCTAGGAACTAGAAGCAGTTTGTAAGATCATTGTCAACCAGATTCAACTTATCATAGTTTCCATACAAATTGTTGACCACCTCAATTCATTCGTCTAATGGTTCCTGTGGGACTGATACAATTCCCTTCTCCATCTCCCTCCGCCTTTCGTAAATGATCTTCCCCTTAGATTTCTTACTTCTGTGTCTCTGCAACTGTTCTTCAGATCAGACCTGTAATTCTCCTACTATTTTCAATATAAATTATGGAATTTCCTTCATTATCTTGCGAGTTAAGTAATTGAACTTGACACGACATTTCCTAGCTGATTGGACCTTAGCAACTAATTACTCTGGAAACTTTCCCCATGCGTTCTAGCTATACCTTGTCGACGTCAACCAACCTAGACCTAACAACCATGAGATCAACTGGGAATGTATAGAGTGGGCTGCATGGCGTATTTATTTTGCCATGTTGCGGTTATTTAATAACTAAATTCATGCTTAATGGGAAAATATTTTGTGGCTCCTACTTTAACAACTGCATTATTGGTTGCTTAATATGGAAATGACTACTAATACGACGGAAAGGACGGGTACAACATGTGATCATAAAGACTAGAAAAAGTGCGTGCCTGCATGTACCTTACTGATTGGGACTACATGTGTGACTAATAATTCTACTTTTCTCCCCCCCCTGCCTCCCACCTGATCACAAATGGGTTGTGGTGTGCTAAAATTGTTGCTGCAACCTTATTGACCTTCTACTTATCTCTATGACAAAAGCATGACTCTACCTAGTGGCTTATGATAACTGACTAGCGCTTATTACTTCCTACTTACTTGCGGTCTCGTTTCTGAGACCCTCTTTTATATTGAGTTATGTCTTGTGGAAGGGCTTCAGGCATGTGCCATTCACCCATCTGTGAAGAATTACTCCATCTAGTTGCGTGAGTCTCACTACTCTGGAAACTCTGATTTCTGTGACTATAAATGGGCCCAACCAGTGCATCTGTAGTTTCCTTGGGAATTTATAGAACATGTTGTCATATAGTAGTACTTGATCCCCTAATTCAAAAGACTTCTTTCTAATATGCCTCCCGTGACAAGCTTTTTGCCTTCTTTGCACCACTTAATCATGAAACTCGGCCAAGAATCGGGTTTCATCTAGTTCCATCAGCTAACTCAGTATTTCTTGTAAGGCCAGGTTGTCTGTCATCCCCATTGCTTCAGATATGAACATGCTTGGTAATATAGTTTTTTTTTGGTACCACCGCTTCCCTTCTGTATACTGGCTGAAACAAAGTTTTCTTAGGAAGTCTCTCTACCGTTGTCCTGTATGCCCATAAAGTTGTGAGTACTCTTTCATCCCAGTCAACCCTGTTGGCTGATACGACCTTTGTTAACCCTTTCTCTAGGATTTGTTTGAATGCTTCGACTGTTCTATTGGCTTCTGGGTGATACGGGCTACTCTTGTTATGTTGAATCATGAAAGCGCTGAGAAGCGTCTCAATGGTTTCATTAAGAAAATATTTTCTTTCTTGTGAGACTCCTTGAGCATCCAAACCTTGAGATTATGTTCTCAAAAATAAACCTTGTGGCTATTTCTATTGTACAGTCCTTGGCAGGTGTTACTTCTACCCACCTAGTGGGGTATTCGGTTGTGATTATTATGTACCTTGCACGTGAATGCCTCGCTGGTGATGTAATGGGTCCAATGAAGTATTAGCAAATTCTTTAGAATATTTATGAATAGTCAACCACCATGGTCTTGCTTGTAGTATCTCTCTTGCGGTGGCTTTACCCCCCACATGTCCTCCTACAACTCCCGCATGGCATTACCATAGTATGTCATTTATTTCATGCTGGAGGATGCAACACCTCAATATTTTATCTAAGCCCATTTTGTAAAGGTTTTCTACAATTAGTTGTTAATTTTATGCCCTTACTATCAAGTGTCATCTCTACGCTATCGTATATCCTTTTGGGCAATGAACTATTGTTAATAATGTAGCGATCTCTTCTAGGTGATCCGGGATTGCCTCTATTCTGAATAAGTCAACATCGGGCAATTGATCATCCACTGCTCCCTCATTCTCCCCTATCTCCAGTCGTGACAAGTGATCTAGCCCCACATTCATCCTGCCAAGTTTTATGACCACCTCGAAAGTAAATTCCTGGAATAGCAACAACCATTGTAATATTCTACCTTCCAGTACTAGTTTTTTACCAAGTATTTCATTTTTTTTTCTAAGTAAGTTTAATATATTAATATGATACAAAAAAGGAGTTATAGTGAGGCCCGGCCTCAGAAGTTTTGAGCATCATTCATCACACAGTAAGATTGTCTAGCTTTGACTACCCCAACAGAGGGGAAACCAATGCAAGAAAGCATAAGAACCAATCTAAAAAGAGAAAATAGCCCATGCAAGGGTTACCAGTTTGATCACAAAGAAACAGAAACATTTTAGACATAGCTGAGTCCTAACCAGGAAACACACAAACTTAACCATAACTGCCTAGTCAACAAAACAAAACATCCACATGGCAAACTCGACCCCTGGCTATCAATTGTCTAGGCATAGTTCCTTCACAATCGGACATACATACTTGTCTGAATCTTCATCCTTGTTCGAAGTGCCATGGCCATGTGCTGGATGGTCTCCCTCAATGCTGCATGCACCCACACGCGTTCCTGACTCATCGCCATGATGACTGCCTGATGCCTATGTGTTACTAAGCCTACCTTCCTCAACATGTTGGCTAGCAACCACCGCTTTACGATGCAGGGTGGCTCTATCTTCATCTGCTCGCTGTTCACCAGGGTTGCACCAGCTCCTATTGCTTGGTTTTACTCTATTTGGCTCATCAGTGCGTTCAACCAGAGGAGCTAGCTGCTCAGTTTCTTCCATGAAAGTGATTGTAATGGTGGATATGATTACAGGGCGATTCAGAGAGCTACGAAATTGAAATTGTGTGGTATGGGGAGTAGGATGTAGAGGTAGGGTAAAATTAGCAGTACGAACCGCTGCATCTTCTCTTCCTATGCCATGGAACTAGTCTCTTCCTCTTCCACTGCGAGTGTCTGGGTAACGCCCAGTGAAACTAGGCAGATTGGGGTTGTCGGCTGAGGAAGCAGGGGAAACTGAGTCAGGGTTGGACATTGTAGGTGAGCAAGAGCTCCCACCTCTAGTGCCACCTCTCTTACTTCGCATACAGTGGCAGACCATGGTGGGGTTGAAAGCAGGGGTAATAGCAGCTAGGATGGTGGAGGAACTGTGTGGGGAATCGACAGAGGAATTGTTGACCTGAGATAGGTTGCAGAGACAGGTGTGGGAATGGTGGAATCCATTGCCCAGGTCAATGAAGCTTAACAACAAGCATCGACTACAGAATAGTTTGCAAGCTCCATAGTTATGTGTGAGTTGGTTCTGTCTCGGCTTGTACATTCATTAAATGGTGCCTGCAAGGTGCCTTGAATGCAATTCAGATTGGCATGGGGAAATTTGTAGGGGGCCATGTGGCCAGCCCTTCCGCCACCTTGCCGTCTCATCATTTTAATGACTTTGGTAATCACCCGCATCTGGGTGCGTTTCTTCTTCCTGTACCATTTCAATCTACACCAATTCATTATATTCCTATAACTAAAGAGTAGTGGCCATAGTATTAAGTGTTCCTACATGAAAGGTCCTTCCACTGTCTACCCCAATGTTAGCTAGAAGATATGCTAATTTGTTTCCATCCCTACGAGAGTGTTTAAGGTTTACTGCTCTGTGGGTTGAGAGCCATTGTTCAATGAGCTCTAATCATTCTACCAGTCTCCAACTACTTCCAACCTTGTATGAGGGCATCCCTTGCAGGATCTGATTAACCATGTTAATGATAATCTGAGAATCCCCTTCAATTATAAGTGGGAAGAAATCATGGAGTTGTGCAAGGATAAGCCCCTGCCATATCCCTTCTAATTCCGTAAAATTATTCGTATCCCAACCAATTGAGCATAAGTAGGTTAGAAGAGGAATGCCCTTGTGATCCCTGAAGACTCCTCCATATCTTGCTTTGCCTAGATTACCTTTAGACACGCCGTCAAAGTTAAGTTGTATCATATGCTGGGGCGGAGGAGTCCATTTGTCTGTTGTCTTTCCTTGTGAGGAAGTTTTACCCTGATTTGCTTGCATATGGATTTACCATGATTTTGCCCATATATTTTGTTCTGGTGGAATGGTGGGATAATCTTCTTTGGACCAAGTCTGAAGCATCAAGGTTTCTCGAAGGTTTTGACCTATATTATTCCATAGGACATCTAAAGGGGAGGATTGGTCCTTGAAGATGCGTCAATTCCTTTCTTTCCAAACAGTCCACATGAGGAGACCTAGGATAAGTTCCCATAAAGCATTGAACAGTTTGCTTTTGTAAGGACTGTTTACCCAAGTGCAGATAGTGTTGGGGATATCCTCCTTAACTCGTCCATCTTTCTGGCATCTGAAGCTAACTTTTTCCCATAGTCTATTTGCCAATGGGCAGGAATTTATTAGGTGCTCAGTGGTTTCTTCTGCTTGTTTGCAGTTGGGACAAATAAGAGGCCCATGAAAGCTTATTTTCTGTAGGTTGTCCCAAGTGAGAATTTTATTTCGTCATAGTAGCCAGAGGAAAGTGGAAACTTTTGGCCAAATGGTGGGGGCCCATACTTTGTTCCATAGTGGGTCTTTGACGATTTGATTTCTGATTGTTAAATTGTAAGCTTCTTGAGTAGTGAAGGTTCCTTTCACCTTAGAACCCCATTTGATTTTATCCCTCTTGTCAAAGTAGCGAATTTTCATGTTTGAAAACTCTGTTTCCAGATTGTCCTTGATGAGTTGTGTGCCTTGCCTGATGATGTGGTTCGACTTCATCCATTGCTTGTATCCTTGAGCGTGGGTAGGCTTCGAGTATTGATTTACCTTTACTATCAATTGCCCTTCCCAGTCCTGTATTTGTTGAGGTTCAATCAAGTCCTTCAACTTGGATGTTTGCTGCCATGAGCCTTCCCAGAACCACACATTATTACCATTCCTTATTTCCTAGAAGCTGTGTTGTTGAATTAAATCCTTGTGTTGTTTAGCTGCATTCCAGATGAGAGAACCTGAGCCAACTTCTAAGAGCCCGATTAAATCATCAATTGGTCGGTTATTGGCATATTTTACTGTCTAAAGGATAGCCCAGGGTGTATGCAACATTGAGATCCATTTCCACCAGATGCGAGCTCCCATGACCACATTACTATGTTAAGGATCACGAAGCCCAGTACCTCCGTATATTTTCGAGAGGCATACTGTATCCCATTTTACCAAAGCCCATTTTATCAATAGCCTACAGTCTATCTATCTGAGGTTCCTATGCCTGATTGCTCAGGTGATATGAGTAATGGAAGCAGAGGTTTTAGTCTGGAAGCAATAACTTTGGAGATGATTTTGTATATGACATTACATAGAGCAATGGGCAGGAATTTGTCTGGAGTCTAAGAATGATCTTCCTTGGGGATGAAAGCTATAAAGGTTACGTTCAGAGAAGGAAGCAACCATATATTAGTTCTAGATTCCTCAATGACTTACCAAACCTCGTCTTTGATGAGATCCCAAAATCTGTGGAAGAAATTGGAAGTGAAACCATCGGGGCCAGGCGCCTTTCCTTCTTTGAGATGTCGCATGGTGTTCTCCACTTCCTATAAAGATATTGGCCTGAGGAGGAGCTGATTGTGTTCCTCTGTTATGATCTTTGGGATATTCTTAGTAATTTTCTCAATAGCCTACAGTCTATCTATCTGAGGTTCCTGGTGTACCTACTTAAAGTGAGCAAGGAACTCTTGTTCTATATCCTCATGTTTTTCCAGCCGATCCCCTTGCAGATTCTAGATATAGGTGATGTTGTTATGCATTCTTCATTTGATAGTAGTGCGATGGAAGAACTTTGTGTTTCTTTTGCCCTCTTTAAGCCATCTGATTCTTGAATTTTGTTTCCAAAGTATTTCTTCTTGCTTTGCTCTTTCCGATAGTTTTGTTTGCAGGTGTTTTTCCAGCTTTGAGTTTTCTTCAAACCATCCTTCCGTGATGATCATCTGCTGTAGTTTTTTCATATCTTGATCTAGAACACGTTGTTTTTGGAAGATATTGCCAAAGGTATTATGATTCCATTGTTTAATGTTGTTCTTGATATTTTTGAGTTTTTGCTAGAATTGATACATTTTTGTACCATCCGGGGGTTTGAAATTTTTCCAAACCGCATGAATCAAGTTGTTAAAATCTGGGTGCATCATCTAGAAAGCCTCGAAGCGGAAATGCCTTCATGTGGTGTTACCCGACCTTTGCCATTGAATCATGATAGGCCAATGATCTGATCCTGAGATTGGTAAGATCGACACCATGAAATCCCCACCTAGATGGATTGCATTGTCTGATAGCAGGAATCGATCCAATCGTGAGGCGATTTGATGTGCACCTGCTCATTTGTTATTCCATGTGTATATTCCATTGTTAGATGACATATCTATGAGATAGTTATCTTGGATGAAGTTTTTGAAGTGAATTCTTTCATTGTCCAATTTGGCCCTGTCGCCCCTTTTTTCTTCCAGCCTTGTTATCATATTAAAGTCTCCTCCTGTGATCCAGATTGGATGTGTTCTTTCAGAGTTGATCAAAGCTAAAGTATTTGATATGTCTATCTTATTTATTGCTTCCTAGGAGAAGTAGACATTGGTTAGATGACCATGTACATTTGTCCCTGTAATATGGAAGGTTGGTTGAATAAAATGCTTACTCGCATGAATATTATCAAGTGTGATAGTTCGTTCATCCCAGACTATTGCTAGTCCTCCTGATGCACCAGAGGCATCCACCACTGTTCTTTTTCTACCAAGCCACACTTTTGCAAGTGTCTGGTCCAGTGTTGTAGAATTACATTTGGTTTCTTGCATGAAAAAATTTGGGGTTTCTCCTGTTGAATCATGTTTTTTATCAGTCTATATTTCCTGGGGCTGTTTAGCCCTCTGATATTCCATGATATGAGCTTCATGATGAACTGTTAGGTAGGGGGTTGTAATACTTTGTAAGCTTGGAATATCTTCCCAATTCCACCAGCATTTCCCCTATGTGGATGGTTCTTTGTAGATCAGTTTTCCTGCCTCTTTTTTTATTGTTTTTAGTATTATTTTTACCATCCCATTGGCTCCCAGGTTGGATGCATAAGATC
This sequence comes from Pinus taeda, assembly GCA_000404065.3. Taxonomy (NCBI): domain Eukaryota; kingdom Viridiplantae; phylum Streptophyta; class Pinopsida; order Pinales; family Pinaceae; genus Pinus; species Pinus taeda. The sequence goes on along the minus strand of APFE031009356.1, from coordinate 89,745 downwards.
TTTTATGTTGTGCTCTAGAGAGGATGACTTCTAAGCTTTCTAGTTGCCTCTCTGGGATTTTCTCATATTATTTTTTCTTGCAAGCTTGTTCTAATCCGAGGATATCTAGATCTCCAATGTCAAAGCTCTCCAGCTCCTCTTCCGTGTGCTGGGCCTCACTTCGTTCCGCTGTTGTTTCTACTATAGTCATGGTTTCCTGTTCCACGTTGTCAACCTCCATGCCCTGAATATTCCATTTTGGGGAGAGACTGGGGAAGGCAGAGTTAAGATCTATGGATTGTACAGACTTTTGGGCCATCTTAGAGCTCGAGGGGGTGGAATGAGGAGTCATCCTGGGGATGCCCTCCTAGTGGTTAGGGATTTCATAGTTATTTATTTCCGACTGATTCAGGGTCTCAAAGCTATTTCTTGTGGGTGGCATTGAAGTATTGGATACAGGCTTTTTAAGCATAGAAGAGGTTTTTTTGTGATTCATTTTACGATTGGTGACCTTGGTAAAGCCATCCGAGTCAGATTTGTCAGGATTGGAGGGGCTCGGGGTTTTCACATTTGAATGACAGTCTCGAAAGAGATGGCCACGGGCATGGCATTTCCTGCATCAGAATGGAACATGCTCATAATATATTGATTGTATCCATTCAAAATCATCATGGTACAGGCTTATCGCATCTTGGAGAGCTTTGCTGAGATGCATATAAACACAAATTCGGGCATAGGAGGTATATCGCCTGAGTTTCGTCTCCTCTGTGATTTTAATGAACTCCCCTAAACCGCTCCCAATATCTTGTAGTGAGTCTTCATCCTAGTACTCCAAAGGGAGGGAATAAAGGTGAATCCACACTCGTGCCCAGCTTAAATCCTCTTTGTCTGGATTGAATCTTTCAATCCAATCTCTTAGATATAAACCTGTTGCATTGAAAAAGTATGTTCCTCCATCAAGGACTCTGTTTTGATCTTCTAGATAGTTGAAAATTGATGTAAAGAAGCCATTAGGCCCCAACTGCAAGGTAGTGTGCCCTTTTGGTTTCCATTTGGCTGTTATCCAACCATGCAAAGCTTTCTTTGTGGGCCAAAAGGCTATAAAATTTCCAATGAATGCATGATCCTTGATGTATTGGATTTGAGTGTTGATCTAGTGGCTTGGGAGCTCAATCTTAGGTCTTTCAGTTGATGACTTCGCCTTGGGAGCTTCATTCTTATTCGTATTGTCTGGCAAAGTTTTTGGTTCTGGTCTGACATCTTCCTAGTGTTCCTTCCTGACATCTTCTGTATGCAATGGAGTGGTTTCAGCGACATTGAGGGGAGGTGCCAAATCCTCCCCCTGGGGGGCTTTCCATTGCTTGCATACCGATCCTTTTTCATGTAGTGTTTGTATCTTTACTGTTGAGTGAAGACAGAAAATTGTTGTCTGTGTAGGTCTGACTCAAAACCTAGTCATCCATGATCACCTCTCTATCGGCCTCCAAAAATTAAGTAATTTTGAATAATATGTAAAAAGGTAGTGGGCTTGGCCCAGTTTAGACTAACTGCTTGCACGACAAGCTATGACCTTTCTCAGGATCGAACACAAGATTGGTCTATCATGACGAGGCTGACTTTACCATACGCCGCCTCCACGACCTTTCTACCAAGTATTTCATTATGGAATGGCCTGTAAATAATTTCAATGGCACGCCCAACAAGTAATGCCTAACGTTTTGGAGAGAATAAACCATGGCCAAGGCTTCACTCTTGGTTGTTGTATGGTTTCTTTCCACAATTAACAACTTTCTACTACCATAATACACCAGGTGGTCCATATTTTTCTCCCCTAGCTATGCTAAGACTAATCACAGTGCTATCCCTGATGAATTGATGTGTACATGGAACATTTTATTCCAATCTGGATAGACAAGGATAAGGGCACTTACTAGCCTTTCCTTCAACTTATTTAGTGTTGTCTGACAATCATTAGTGCAAACAAACTCTTCCGTCCTTTTCAGTATCTTTTTGATCGGGGCTATGATTGATGCATAATTCCTTATGAAGCACTGGTAATACCCTGTAAGGCCCAGAGTTGACCTTAGTTTCTTCACGTTGTGTAGTGGTTCCATGTTGACAATTTCCACAACCTTCACTGGGTCTATGCATACTCCATCCTTGGAGACGATATGCCCTAGCAATGTTCCAAACAGGACTGTGAAAATACATTTCTTGAGGTTTAAGAAAATATGCATTTGTCCACACCTTTCAAACATAAACCTTAAAAAATTGGTGTGTTCTTTTAGCAAACTATATACTATCTAGTCATCCATGTACACCTCTAGAAATATGTGAATGTAGTCTCAGAATGCAAATATGACCATCTTTGAGAACACCACTGGTGCATTCTTTAATCCAAAAGGCATTACTTTGTATGCATATGACCCCCACTGAGTAGTGAATGTTTTTTTCTTTGTATCATCCTCAGCTATTTGAACTTGATGGTAGCCCAAGCATCCATCTGTAAAATAATATGCTTCATTCCCTGCCACATTGTCCAGGACCTCGTGACTGAAAGGTGTTGGGAATGGGTCATGCACACATGCATTGTTGAGGCTCCTGTAGTCAACACATACTCTAATTTCGGTTGCATCCTTTTTGTTTTGTATGACTATCAGACTTATCCATTCTACTTCATCTACTGGAAATATAATTCTTGCTTCTAACATTTTGTCAATTTCCCTTTTAACCTCCTCCTTCACCCTTGGGTTCAATCTATATGGTATGTGATTTACCGGGCAGGCATCCAGTCTCAAAAAAATATTCATCTCCCCTATGTCTCCTTTTATCCCCTTCAGCTCTACTACTAAAGCTGGAAATAGGTCCTAGTATTCCTGTAATAAGCCAAAAATTTCTTTTGTGGTCTGCTCATCCCAGTAGTCTCCTACAGACATGATTTTGAGCTTATCCTCGGTTCCAACATTTTTGTCTCTCAACTTCATTGGTAGAAGTTGGGCACCTTCTTTTGAGGGGCTCTCTCGGATGTCTCTTTCTCCTTCTGTTTCCTTGAATGTTAAGTGTCTCAATCCATCTAACCTGTCCTCCTCTAGCTTTGCGTCCACCTTGTCACAGGTCGCATATTCCGGAGAATCCATGTCATATAGACATTGCAGAAAACTTTCATCAGGACTTCCTTCAACCGCCTGTCCTAGGGCAAACATAACCCATATTATCACCTTGAGTGTCTCCATCATGTGTTATTCAGTCCTTCTAAATGAAAATTTTCTAACAAATTATACCTCCAAAGCATCCCAGTCCTCTGTTTACTAACAGAGCTCCTCTTGTACGTACTAATCTTAGGGAACAATTCCCAAGGTATGTATAAATACATGTACCCACAGATCCATCGATATTCCCTATTTTTTCCAAACTTTTTTCAATCTTTGACATGCTTCTCGGGGCTTGAATTCCCCTTGTATCTCACTTTATCCTGTGGTTGATCTTCATTCTAGTCAAATCTTTCCCTCATGGCTTGCTTGATGCTCAGCCAGTCTCTTAGTGCACTGTGGTGCATTCTCCACCATCTTGTTGGTGTTGTTGTGAGAGAAATATTAAGAAAGGGGATCCTTTGATCCTCTGTCGTTTCCCTGTCTACCCTATTCAAGAAGGTGTCTACTGGTTCAATGTTGCAGTACTTGGGGTAGTCTCTTATCTTTTTTCCTATCCAATTTACTCGATTTTATAAATGCACAATGTCTAGTGTTTAGTTCATACCCACCTCGCTTCCATGCATCCCATGTAGCTTTCGATCTGGTCTTGGAGCTTTGGATACCTCTCCAGCTAACGGATCATCATGCAGTGGGATTTATGAAATCTTCCCTCTTTCTCGCTGTGAGTGTGTATTGCTAGTCTAGCATCCTGGGTTCATCCCTGTCATCTACTGGTGTTGTGAATCTAGGTCCTTGATAGGGGTCCAAGGGTTGGATCACCCTCAATCCTTTTTCTTCAAAAATCATTAGCTCTTTATTTAGGTCAATGAAAACATAGTTTTCATAGGCCCAATCGATCCCAAGAAGCGTCAAGTATGGGTCCTTATCCCCCATGATGACAATTACCTCAAATTCAGTGTGCATATTCACCCCCGCCACATCTACTTCCACGTTTTCTAACCTTCCAATGGGAAGTATACAATACTGGTTCACCATTCTTAGTTGAATCAGTGAGTATTTCAGTTGCAGCTTCCCCATTACCTCTCATGTTTTTCTAGGCAGGATGTTTACATCCGATCCCAAGTCTAACATGGTATCCCTTATCTGGAATCCAACAACCTGAGCATTAATTCATAATTCCTTCCCGTTTCTCCTCTTGTTTCGCCTCACTCTTTTGGAATTCTTTTTTGGCAAGTTGGTGAGTGATCTTTCCACTTCCCCATCTTCTACTGATAATGCATCCTTTAAGCTTCTTTGCAATTCCTTCAGCATGTATTCATCTTTGCCAATCTTTAGGAATAGTTTAAATCACTCTTCAATTGGTTGGTTGTGATTAGGCATGTGGCCATTCGTTCTCTCGTTGTCTCTCTTCTTAGTCATCCCCTAGAACAACTTAGCTACTTCATGATAATACTTATTTTGGCATTTAGGCTGACACACTTTCTTTGGAGATGACACTTTAACAACCAAGGGTGGTTCCATTATGTTACGATCCTCCCTCGTCTTCTTTCCTCCTCGTGTGGCTATATTAATATTGGTTGTGGTAAGACCATTGTCGGTACAAGTTTTGGCATTAACTAGGTTAGGCCCCCTCTGTGTGGTCCTTTCTTCCCACTTTGCAATGAGATCTGGACAATCTTCCATGGCGTGGGTGTTAATCCTGCATTGTCATCACTAGGGTTTCTTAGGGAGCAGGAATTCCATGGCGACATGTCCTTCCTGGTCATAGTTGTAACATCTTGCAGGGCCTCCTCCTCCAGTTCTTCCTCCTCTCCCATTTCCTCCTCATCCTCCCTGCTTTCACTCATTAATTTTGAATGTAGATCTGTCTAGCTGTTTTGTTATAACATCTAGTGCCCGACACTAGTCAGTGTGATGTGTTGCAGATGTGCACAACTCATAGTAGTTGTTATTGGGGACATTGGAGTATTTTTGTAGTATCGGGCACATTTGTGGCATATGTACATACATTCTATAGATCTCATAAAAGACTTGTTCCTTCCTGGAAAATCTCCTTGTGTCCTACTGCCACAACTACTGCAGTTGGTGGGGCCCTTGACAACCCCGTGATCCCCTCTAGATGATTAATTCCTCACAACTTGGGGCACTTTGTCACAATGTGCCCCTCCACCATGTAGTGGGTGTTGAAAAGTGTGCAACAAGAAATGCTAAATTTAGAATGTGCTAAAAATAGGACTCCTAAAAATAACATGTCTAAAAATAGTAGTTTAGCCAGGGAGGTCATTGGCCACCTTGGTTGAGAGTTGAAATTGCTAAAAATAGAAAGTTCTAATAATAGCATTTCTGGGTCCCTTCCTATTTTTAGCAATCCCTGGTCTAACTATAGGAAGTATAAACAGATTTGGTCTTACCAGCAGTTTAAAATATTAATTAATTAATCTCCATGAGTTAATTAGTTATGGAAAATTAAACTTGAAGTCTTTGTGAGATCATGCAATTATTTTCTCTCTTGATTTAGGAATTTATCCCTTAATTAAAGGAGATAAGGTTCAGTTCTATATTGAGAGGATCAGTTGACTTAGTTTAACTAGTCAAGTCCAGTTAGATTATTTAACAAGTTGTTAAATTTTCTATATTCAGTTTGTTAATGCTTTTATGCATGTGACAACTGATAACTGAGTATTTTATCATGGATAACTAATGCATGTCAGTTCAGACAAAGACCCAGTTGAGATCAGATGGGGACAGAGTACTTTCAGATGCTAGGGTATTTCTAGTAAGTATTCCTTGCATGAGGTAGAAATATATTTTCTTCTATGACTATGTAAGTGGACCTGAGGTGACAATAGGTATGATTAGGCCAATTTTCATGATATGTAATGAGGCCTAGGTAGTCCATGATTTTCATCTTTTGATTATAGAGAGAGCAGGATAGCTATTAAGCTAATTCTTTTTGTATGTTGTTGAGGATCTACACTTGACTGATAATACAGTGTTGGGGTTTTATGCTGGAGCTTTCCCCAGTGATATATCTTGTGTTATGTATGATTATTTCTCTTGATTAGTTATATGTGTTTATGCTTGATGATGCTCATGAAATTGATTTTTCTTCTGCTTAATGTTTTGTAGAACTAGATCAAGTATTATTCTTTAGGACATTGCATATATCAGTTTGATCTATAGGTGAAATTTCTACATGGTATCGGAGCAAAGGTTAATCAAGCATGGAAGAATATACAAGCAAGAGAAAGGAATTCGAAGTTTATTATTCGGGATACAGATATCTAGTTCTCATCACAGTTCAGATTTCATCCAGATGGCCTTCACTGGTTTGAGGCTTGAGTATTCCCTTGATGGTAGCTCAAACTATATAGCTTGGAAGGATCGCATGGAAGTAGTATTGGAAGATAATGGCATTAAGGACTACATTGATCAAGATGTCCCTAAGCCTAGTGATGCTACTCAGGTTGTAGACTGGAAGACGAATGTGGCTAGAGCTAGGAGAATCATCCTAGAGGGAGTTTGATATCACATAGTCTTGAGCCTCCATGGGAAGGAGACTCCATTTGCAATGTGGAAAACATTGAAAGATTTCTATTAGAATAGTAGTGATCAGAGGAAGTTGGCACTGAAAGACAAGATTCGAAAGATCAAGTGTGAAAAAGGTGATACGATCACTACATTCCTGAACAAGCTCACCAATTGCAGATATGAGCTTGCAAGCATAGGGATCACTACCGCTGATGATGATATGGTGAGTTTAGCACTTCTTGGCCTTTCTAAGAGCTGGCATAGTTACTAGGACTCGGTTAATGGAAGGGACAAACTGCTAGATTAGGAACGACTATGGTTGGATTTGATGCAGGAGGAGATTAGATGAAACACTAGAGATGGAGCTTCTTCATCAAAGCATGATGAGGAAGAGAACTTGGCTTTAGCATCTAAAGCTAAGAAGGGGAAAGGGAATTCATCCCAATCCAAGTCTTCTCAAGGAGGGAAGAATTTTGACAATTCGAAAGTGAGATGCTTTCATTGTCATGAGTTGGGTTATTATGTTACTAGTTGCCTAAAGAAGAAGTCCAAGAAGGGTTCCTCCAAGGAATCTAATGGTGATGCATTAGCTTCACAATTTGAGATGGATTTCTCACTTATTGCATGCATGGTTTTATCCAGCATGGGATGTGTTTGGTACTTGGATAGTGGAGCTTCTTTCCACATGTCAGGTGACAAGACTATTTTCAGCACTTTGGAGGAGAAGGATCTCCAGATACGGATTGAGATGGGTGATGACAGAAAGTACCGTGTCTCAGGTGAAGGTACGGTTGTGTTTCAGAGGGAGCATGGCTCTCCCCTCTCTCTTTCTAATGTTATGTATGTACCAACACTAAAAAAGGATCTTGTGTCTATTGCTATGCTTGAGGATAAAGGCTATGATGTAGTCTTTAGTTTGGGAAAGGTTTTCCTAAGGCATATTGGCACTGGATAGACCAAGTAGATAGGGATTCGAGTTAAGAATATCTATAAGTTATAGGTAGAAGACTGTGTTTCTTTGAGTACCAAAGTAGAGGTGATTCATGGCCAAGATATTGGCGAGTTATGGCATAGGAGACTCGGCCACTTGCATCATGGGGCCTTGAAGATCATGCAATAGATTTCTACCGGATTACCCAAGTGCAAGCTAGAGCAAATGAGCACATGCAAAGGTTGTACTTTGGGTAAGTATGCAAAATATTCCTTTCATGATCGAGATGGTAGAGTAGGAGCAGTTCTGGAGCGAGTTCATTTAGATGTATGTGGACCCTTCTCTAAAGCCTCCACCATGAAGCAAAGGTACTTTGTTATTTTTATAGATGATTTTTCTCGTAGATGTTGGATCTACTTCATGCAAAAGAAGGATTGAACCTTCTTGACGTTTTGTGAGTTCAAAGCTTTGGCAGAGAAAGAATCAAGGAAGAAAGTAAAGGCCTTGCGAAGTGATAACAGTGGAGAGTATGTTTCCCAGTAGTTTAAGGATTTTTGTGCTTCTATTGTGGGCGCAACTTGATCAATGTTGCATGACCAAGGCCTACCACTTCATCTGTGGGTTGAGGGATGCAATACAACCAGTATATCTTCAGAACAGAAGTCCTCATCATATTTTGGGGATGAAGACACCTATGGAGTTTTTGTCAGGGAAGAGACCAGATGTGAGTCACTTCCACATATTTCGATCACCAGTCTTCTATCATGTGAGCAAAGATGCTTGGGGGAAGCTAGACCCAAAAGCTGAGTTGGGAATACTTGTGGGGTACAAAGATACACCTCAAAACTATTGTGTGTTTATGCCCGCCAGTCAAAGGACTGTAGTGCGCAAGGATTTGAAGTTCGATGAGCAGTGAGCCATGTGAGTGTCACTTGAGAGGGAGCTCAAATGGCATGGTGATGATGAGGAACTATTAGTTCCTAAGGAGGAGGAGCCTCCTGATGATGTAGATCAGCCACATGGAAAGATTCCAGTAGTGGAGATCACCAATGTTGGAGAGTCTTCTAGAGATGTGTGGAAACACTCATGGGAAGCTGATAGATTGATGCAAGATGTGAGAGAATATGTGGGGCAGCCATCCTCTTAGCGCAGACAAAGGAGAACTTCGAGAGATACACTTGCTACAAGGCCCTGGTTAGGGAATGTTTAGCAATTGAGCCTTCTTCTTTTGAGGAGGTAGTGCAGAAGCCAGTTTGGGTTGATGCGATGGTAGAGGAGTATGATTCTATCATGCAGAATACTGTGTGGGATGTTGTTCATAGACTGGGCGACAAGTCAATGGTTACTTCCCGATGTCTTTACAAGGTAAAGCAAGCAGCTGATGGTAGTATTGAGAAACACAAGGCAATGTTTTTTGCCTATGATTTCTCACAGGTTGAGGGGATTGACTATGATGATACTTTTGCTCCTGTTGCAAGGTACTCATTGATTAGATCGATTCTGGCACTATCATCTCAGATGGGTTGGAAGATCCATAAGATGGATGTGAAGACATCATTCCTTAATGGGGAGATTGAGGAAGAAGTATACATAGAGTAGCCAGAGTGATTTGAGACCTTCGATCATCAGTCACATGTGTATCAGCTAAAGCGAGCATTGTATGGGCTGAAGCAAGCACCTCGTGCTTGGTATACCAAGATCGTCAACTATTTCACCGGGTTGGACTTCACCAAGAGTGAAGCAGATGCGAACCTCTACCACATCATTGTAGAAGGTAAGTTGTTGATTATTGTACTTTATGTCGATGATCTGATATTGACAGGTGATGATCAATTGATCAAGTCTTGCAAGGAGGACCTTGCAAGAGATTTTGAGATGAAGGACACGGGCTTCATGCACTACTTTCTAGGCACGGAGGTGTGGAAAAGAGATGGGCAAGTATTTGTGTCTCAAGGAAAGTATGCCAATGAGATACTCAGGTGCTTCCACATGGAGATGTGCAAGCCCATGGAGACTCCTCTAGCAGGAAACTAGAGGAAGGAGGATGCTACTTCAAGTGAGGTAGTAGTTGCTACTGTTTATAAGCAGCTTGTGGATTCACTCATGTATTTGGTGAACAAACGACCGTATTTATGCTTTGTGGTGAACCGGCAGAGTCAAGCTATGGTTTAACCAACCAAGTTATTTTGGAAAGCGGCAAAGCATGTGTTGAGATATCTCAAAGGCACTACACAGTATGGATTATGATAAAGGCAGACAGAGGGAGTGAAGCTCCAAGGCTTCACAGATGCAGATTGGGCAAGTAGTCCATCAGATAGGAAGAGCACTTCTGGAGGAATCTTCAAACTTGGGTCAGCTGCGGTTTCATGGTATAGCAGGAAATAGAGATCAGTTGCACTTAGCACAGCGGAGGTAGAGTACATGGCAGCTAGTTAGGCTGCATGTGAGGCCATCTGGATGCGGAAGATTCTAGTGGGATTGTTTGGTCAGATGATTAATCCTACAGCGATATATTGTGATAATCAGAGTTGCATTAAACTCTCTGAGAATCCAGTGTTTTATGATAGGTCCAAGCATATAGATATCCACTATCATCATATATGGGATTGTGTGGTCAAGAGGATCATGATGTTGTAGTACATTTCGACTGAGGAACAGGATGCAGATATTTTGACAAAGGCATTGTCAAAAGGCAAGTTTGTGTTCCACAAAGATAGGATCAGGGTTGTTGATAATCCTTTTCTTGCTGAGAGGGAGTGTTAAAAAGTGTGCAACAAGAAATGCTAAATTTAGAATGTGCTAAAAATAGGACTCCTAAAAATAGCATGTCTAAAAATAGAAATTTGGCCAGGGAGGTCATTGGCCACCTTGGGTGAGAGGTGAAACTGCTAAAAATAGAAAGTTCTAAAAATAACATTTATGGGTCCCTTCCTATTTTTAGCAGTCGCTAGTCTAACTATTGGAAGCAAAAACGAATTTGGTCTTACCATCAATTTAAAATATTAATTAATTAATCTCCATGAGTTAATTAGTTATGGAAAATTAAACTTGAAGTCTTTGTGAGATCATGCAATTTTTTTCTCTCTTGATTTAGGAATCTATCCATTGATTAAAGGAGATAAGGTTTAGTTCTATATTGAGAGGATCAGTTGACTTAGTTCTAATTAGTCAAGTCTAGTTAGATTATTTAACAAGTTGTTAAATTTTTTATATTCAGTTTGTTGATGCTTTTATGCATGTGACAACTGATAATTGAGTATTTTCTCATGGATAACTGATGTGTGTTAGTTCAGACAAGGACCCAGTTGAGATCATATGAGGGATAATGTATTATCCAATGCTAGGGTATTTCTAGTAAGTATTCCTTGCATGAGGAAGAAATCTGTTTTCTTCTATGACTACATAGGTGGACCTGAGGTGACAGCAAGTATGATTAGGCCAATTTTTAGCCTATATAATGAGGCCTAGGTAGTCCGTGCTTTTCATCTTCTGATTACAGAGAGAGCAGGATAGCTATTGAGCTGATTCTTTTTGTATGTTGTTGAGGATCTACACTTGATTGATAATATAGTGTTGGGGTTTTGTGCTAGTGCTTTCCCCAGTGATATATCTTGTGTTATGTGTGATTATTTCTCTTGATCAGTTATATGTGTTTATGCTTGATGATGCTCATGAAATCGATTTTGCTTCCATTTAATGTTTTCTAGAACTAGATCAAGTATTATGCTTTGGGAAATTTCATATATTAGTTTGATCTACAAGTGAAATTTCTACAGTGGGTGCACCATACGTTGGGTCTAGCTTGTCGTACCAGTTGAAGATCCTTCAGCTTCTCCATTAAGGTTGCGATTTGATTCTAAAGTCCCATGAACGATAGATCTTGCAAACTCATTCCTCTCTGGTATTCATGAGGATTCCCCCCCATGGATTTTATTCATGATGATTTCTCCAAATCATATTGGAGGGTTCCAATTTTCTAATGCATCAGTGGCATTCTAGTTAGGGGCAAGAGTGCCTTGACAAATCAGTCCCATTAGTGATTAGGCTCCATGGTGTAACTCAACTTAGCAATGGTATCGTTAAGCCTTTGCATGAGTTCCAAAGCCGTCTCACCCTCCTTTTTCTTGATCTCCCACAGTTCTAATAACCCCTTATGGTCTATATGTGGTACTTTGAATTCCTGCACAAATTCTCTCTTGATATCATCTATCATGGGATTCTGGTTCTACTCTACCCACTTTATGAACCAACACAAAGCCCTCTCCCTCAACATGGTCTGGAAATCCACTGTCCTAAGGTTATCTGGAGTCTGACGTGCTTTCCAAATGGCCTCATAGAGATACTAGTGTTTTTCAACATCCTCGTTTCCACTTCCAACAAACTCTGGATATCTGGTAAAATATCTCGCCATACTAACTTGGGTATGAGCTAGCAACACAAACCCTTTATTCCCTGGCTGTTTGGATCCTTTCAATCCTAAGTTACTAATACCATTGATTCCTTTGTTGCTTCCAATATTAAAACTAGCCTTGTATTTCTCACGTGTGTTGTGTACCTATATTGCCTTGGCTAGTTTAATAGAAAATTTTTACGGATTGTAATAGGGTACTAGGCGAAGGTTAGGAGAGATGCTATCTGTGTCTTGAGGATATTTCTACTGACTTCTAATGTATGCTTCTCCTTCTTCAAATAACCTTCTCATAACATCGCCCATATTCTATTCTCTCTCCTCTCCATACCTACTTGGCATTTTCTCTTTTGATATTACTCCCGCAACCTATGAGGCAGGCCCCCCTTAATATTTCTAGCCCTCATACCTTTTTTCAATGATCCTGCTCTATGCTACATATTCCGTTTCTCCCCCTACAACATGGGTCTTCCTCAACACCTCTCTTATTTGGTGTGTTTCCATCTTCCTTTTCCTGAGAGTTTGAACCACCCTTGCCTGCCACTTATCCACTAGTAGCGCTCTCATTTGTTCGATAACATCTCTAGATTTATTCAACCCTTCCACATCCATACCTTCAGCAGAATCTCTATTCCCCAACTATTATCATTCCTCCCCTTAGGTCCTTCACTCGGTACTGGGGTTTTACTTTGCCGTCTTCAAGGTGGGCGAGGGAAGTAATCCTTCTTCTACCATAAACATATTAGTTGGTCCAGATTTAAATAGGAATGAAACAAATTATAGAGATAACCATAAACACAAAGATGTAGCAGAAATAATACTTCATTTCATTAATGTAAAATACTGAAATATGCTTACAAACAAAAATGGAAATCAATAAGCTAGGTCGATGGTAGCTTATCTCTGAGAAGATATATGTCAGCTACATGCCTCTGAAATACCTTACAATGAGGCTCAAGGGCCTTTTTATTATTAAACAATAAGAGCAAACCCTAAACAACCAAAACCATAACCCGAGGAGATGTAACACCAAGAGTTTATGGGTCCCGTTGGGGTGAGTTGGACAGCCAAATTCTCGGGGTCGCGACTTGGTCATATTATCTCCATTTGGCATGCATGATAGCCCATTGGAAATATCTCTCCGAGGACTAAGAAAAAAAATATGATTTTGGACAGAAGATCGTTTAAGGTAGATTTCCAAAAAAACATCGTTTAGGGCCTCAAAACAGCTTCAGAAGTTTAGGACCCGAAAAACTGCTAAAAATAGTAAATTGTACTGCAATTAAGGAAACTGAAAAAATAAAAGAAGAAATGGTGAGGGCCCAAGTGGAATTGGTGGGTGGCCACCAATATCCACCTGGATCATTCCTCCCCCCTAAGGAAACAATGGTCCCCATTGCATTGAGTTCCTCCATGAGATGAGGGAACTTCTGCTGAACTTGGTCCCTGGTGAGCCACTTGCCCTGGTGAAGGAGTTGGCTTGCTTTGAAAACTTTATATATTTGGATATTCTACTGGTGAGCATGCTTGATTTGTGTGTCCATGATCCGATCAGTTGTAGCTTGTTCCATGAAATCTAGATTTAACTCTCTGGGTGTGAGCTGTTCTGAAAAGTCAGATGTGTCTAGTAATGCTGGAAAGTATGGTCGAAGGATGTCCACATTGAACACTGGTTGTAGACAAGGAATGGGGGAATTCTGAGTTAAAATGCATTGTCTCCCACAACCTTGGTAATGGTGTAAGGACCATATCAGAGTGGTCTAAGTTTCTGATAGGCTCCGGTAAGGCATTCCTTTTGCAAATGCACCTAGACATTGTCGCCCACCTAAAACTTGTGTGGCACATGATGTTGATCATGTTGCTACTTGTACTTGGCATTTGCTTTCTCAAAATGTCATGGACCTGCTAGCGAATATGTTGGATGTGCTCAATGAAGCTATTTGCCTTATATTTTTTGGACTGGACATGAGTTCAATCTGTGTGAGTAGATGCAAATGGCATGACAACATCAATGGGACATAGTGGCTGGAATCCCAAGCCCACCTAAAATGGGTTGTGGAGAGCCTAGTTGTAGCTATGCTAAACATTGGGGAGGCTCTCGTCCCATGTGCATGGATGCTTCATCCTGTTGACAACCTTTGTTTGTCCATCAGTTTAAGGATGGAAAGTTGTGGACTTAGTGAGTTTGGTGTCCAGCATCGACTAGAGACTAGACCAAAATGTACTGAGGAACCTGCTATCCCAATCTGAGATGATAGACTGTGGGATACCAAAGTGTACCAACATTTGTTCAACGAAGAGTTTAGAATTTCCTTCTGTTGTGATATTCTTCTTGCAGGCCACCATAATTGCCATCTTCGAGAACTTATCGATGACCAAAAAAACACAGTCACTTCCATGCTTAGTGGAAGGAAGACCTAACATGTAATCCATGGAGATGGATTCCCAAGGTCGACTAGGGGTAGGCAACGAGCTATAGAGGCCTTGCTTCTTGATGGTCGGTTTGGCAATGGCGCAGACAGTGCATGATTTAATGTACTTCTTGACATTTTGTCAAAGATTTGGCCAATGGAAATACTTCTACAGTACTGCCATCGTTTTCTTAACCTTGAAATGCCCAACAGCCCGATTGTACTGTGCTTCCCAAATCATCTTGGAATGCTCACTTGAAGGAACACAAAGGTGACCTAGGTGGCATAACAGGGCATCCTAGAGGTGAAAATTTGGAACATGTTGACCCTCCAAGAGTGTCTGGTATGTGTGGCTGAATTCTAGGTCGCTTTTGTAGAGATGTGGCCAATCAGAAGTCTCATGCCCATAAGAGTTGAGCACAATGGTTAACGCCATAATCAGTGGTTGATTGAGGCAATCTACAACATTATTGGTGCTACCCTTCTTATACTTGACATTCAAATGGAATTGTTGCAGGTATGTGGACCACTTCTGATGGTGATCATTCTACAATTTCCCTTGGGTCTGTATGAACTACAGGGGTTAGTGGTCTGTGTGGATGACTGTTTCCTTCCCCAAAATGTAATTCTTCCATGGTCGGTAAGCCTGCACAATGGAATACATCTCTTTATCATAAGTGGGATAGTTTTGGACTGTGCCTGAAAGAGTCTCACTGTGATATGCCACTGGATGCCTGTGTTGAGTAAGGACTGCCCCAATAACATAGTCAAAGGCGTTTGTCTTGACTTAAAATGGTTGTTGCAAGTCTAGTAATGTGAGCACTAGTGCTGAGCAGAGGCAATATTTCAACTCTGTGAATGCCTTCTGTTGAGATTCAGACCAAAATAATTTTTCTTTTGCTACTCCCTTGGTGACTTGACTCAAGGGCGAAGTGATATGAGAAAATCCCAACACGAACCTACGGTAGAAGATGGCAAGACCTAGAAAGCTGCAAAGCTCTGTCAAAGTGGTTAGAGATGGCGAGTCATGAATGACTTGGATCTTGGTTGGATCCACATACACCCATATTCATCAATAATGTATCCCAAATACTAAACCTGGGTCATGCCAAAAGTTCATTTCTCCAAATTAGCACATAACTTGTGTTGTCGGAGTGATTGGAGAAGCTCTTGGATGTGGTGGAGGTGCTCTTCCCAACTTTGGCTGAAGATCGGGATGTCATCCAAGTATACCACTACAAATGAGTTGATGAATGGCCGAGACATGTCATCCATTAGCCTCGTGAAGGTTGCAAGAGTATTCTTCAATCTGAAAGGCATAACCAACCATTCGAAAAGGCCCTCCTTGGCTTTGAAGGTAGTCTTCCACACATCAGAGGGTTTTCTTGGTACCTGGTGATATCCTGACTTCAAATCAATCTTGCTAAAATATTTCCCCCCTTCAGTTGGTCCAGGAGGTCATCAATCTGTGGGATCGGGTACCTATTATGGATAGTGATCTTGTTAAATGCCTAATAGTTAATACAGAGTCTCCATGTCCTGTCCTTCTTCTGTACCAACACGAACAGGTTCCCACATGGTGATGAACTTGGGTGGATGTGACATTTCTGCAACAGCTCCTGAATCTACCTCTTGATTTCATCATTCTCTAGAACAGAGCACTGATAGATTGGTCCATTGGGTAGCGGCGCACCTGGAGTCAGATCGATGGAGTGCTTGACCTAATAGTGAAGAGGAACCCCTGCAAGGGAGGTGAAGATATCCTGGTACTCCTCCATGACCTTATCCATCTATAGTTGTCATGCAGAGGGGCCCTGTCTGGAGGTCATGGCCACTGTCTTCTTCTTTCCTTGAGGGCATATCATGAGGATTTTTTTTTTCCCAATTTTGGAAATGATCTTACTACATTGGTTTGCAGTAACCAAAGAGATGGCAGTAGGCAATGCTACCTCTGGTATCTTGTACAACTTATTTCCCAAAGTAACAATAATAGCACGGGGCCTTGATTCATACATAGCATGTTTCTTCCACAAGTATGGTTGTCTTAATAATACATCAAAAACATCAAGGGGAGAAATGTCACACAATACCTCATTTATAAAGGGCCTGATGTTGTATGGAAGGCGACACTGTTGGCTCATGCGAAGATCCCGTCCATGCTGAAGCCACCCTATGGTGTACGATTATGGATGTGTTGTGGTCCATAAGCTCATCCGTTTCATGACCTCTGCCAAAATGAGGTTCTTTTGGCTCCCGCTATTGTCAATGAATTGTAGCATGGAGCCCTTTGCCCACATCTGGGAGTGGAAGAGACACTCCTCCTCCTCTAGATCTTTGGGTTCCTCCTTCTGGATCTTTGCGGTGGCAATGGTGGCATTGGGCTTCGCATCGATAATCTACCTCCCTTTATCATTCCTATCGAGTTTTGACTTAGTGTCAGAACATGCATCTGATTTTGAAACCTTTAGCTCAGCCATGAGTGACTGCTTGACCCGACACTCACTTGTGTTGAGAGTGGAGCTCTTATGGAACTGACATCACTTTCCCGTGTCCTTTTTCGACTTTGTGGTGCTATTCTTTGCTTGAATCTTTGGTGGGTTGTCTTGGACTACCCCGCCTTGGCTTTTTCCTTTGTTCTTTGGTTTGGAGGCACCTTTCCCTTGCTTCAGATTCACAGATCCAAAGTCTCAGTTCTTTTGTTTAAACTTTTTCTCGACCTTGATGGCATATCAGTATGTTGTTCCAAGCAAGGAGACATTCAGGAATTCCATTCTTCCTAGATGTACTTGTGTAGGTAGTCGTGGTATTTGAATACCAAATGTTGCTCTGTATCCTTGATACCCAAGTTTATGTGAAGGGTATGGAAAATATTGGTAAACTCCAGCACGCCTTGGTCCCTTCCCTGCCGTAGTGTGGTCCACTTTATGTATTGATCCTCATAGCTTTCGACAGGGTAGTATTTCTCCCTGATGGCATCCTCGAATGAATTCCAAGTGGGTGCAGCTGAAAATAGTGAGCCTGTACTTTCATCCTTCTATGTGCAGTAGGTTTCCCACCAGTCCTTGACGTGGGGGGGTGCTTTGAGAAGAGCAAAAATAATATTTTCTCGACTGGAAAAATCATGAACAAAAAAATAACCCTCTAGCAGATTAAACCATTTACCGATGGAATCTATGTCTATATGACCCTCGAATATGGGGATTTTAAAATTAAATTGTACCTTAAACGATGTGGCGTGTCCAGAGTAGCTGTTGAACACTGATGCATCACCCCTGGGTAGCCGCTCAAGGATCTGGGAAAAGTTATCCATCATCACATTCCTTTTTCACTCGAGGGTTTCCTCGAGCAGGATTTTGATAGGATCTCCTGCCCACTCGTCTTTCTTTTCATCTTCCATGGGAGGCCATCGGGATTTGTGAGGTTGATCTTGCAAAGGTTTGACTAGTTCAAGCCCTAACTCCTTATATCTCGACCTCATTAGGGACATGCAAAGAAAAACAAAGAAAAAGAAGTAGACCACTCTAATACCACTTATCTGGATTTAAATAGGAATGTAGCAAATTATAGAGATAACCATAACCATAGAGATGCAGCGGAAATAATACTTCATTTCATTAATGTAAATACTAAAATATGCTTACAAACAAAAATGGAAGTAAATTAGCTATGGTGATGGTACCTCATCTCTGAGAAGAGATGTTTCAGCTACATGCCTCTGAATTGAATTACAATGAGACTCAAGGACCTTTTTATTATTGAACAATAAGAGAAAACCCTAAACAACCAAAACCCTAACCCGAGGAGATGTAACACCAAGAGTTTAAGGGCCCTGTTGGGGTGAGTTGGACAACCAACTTCACGAGCTTGCAACTTGGTCATATTATCTCTATTTGACATGCATGATAGCCTGTTGGAAATATCTCTCCAAGGACTATGACGTACAAGATGATTTTAGAAAAAAAGTCATTGTAGATAGATTTCCAAAAAAACGTCATTTAGGGCCTCAAAACAGCTGCAGAAGTTTAGGACCGAAAAAACTGCTAAAAATAGTAAATTGTGCTACAATTAAGGAGACTGAAAAACTAAAAGAAGAAATGGTGGGGGTCCAAATGGAATTGGCTGGTGGCCACCAATATCCACCTGGATCATTAATCCACATCGGTACTTCCCTCATCAACCTTCCTCTTAATATGGACCCAAACACCACTTCTGCCTTTGAGAAGGATTGATAATTCTCGAAAGCAAACTCAACTACATATCCATCCACTATGGTATTTACCCAAAAGTCAACTACTCTAGTTAGATCATTATCCAACTGCCAAAGCAAGACTATATTTGAAGGAGTCCAACTATGGCGAACTATCATCGACCTCCTTGACCGATTTTTCTATTCAGTCTTCTTAACCAATTGTATAGGTCCTCTAGAAACTTGCACTAGAATATCTCATATTGGTCATTAGTACCATTGGAATATAAAATCCCTTCATTGACCTTGCCTGTTGGTTCATTCCTATGGATAACTTTCTTCGCTACAAATTGATCTACTTTATGATTCCACCAATCCATTATCTCTCTCTTGAATTCCTCAATACCATGTTCTGAACCAGTTCTCATAGCTTCAGGTCCTGGATACGGAACCATTTTTTGGCATGAAAGAGTAATCAGGGGGAAAAGACCCTGGGTTCAGGCGTAGTGGGCCAACAATGGTTCCTTGTAGTCTAAGACAACGTAGACATTTTCAACTTACCCAAGGGGTAAGGAGTCTCACTCGAGGCGTGCCACGACCGAAAGTAAGAAGGTTTCATCATGAAATCAAGGGAGCACCAACAGAAATATTATTCGATAATAGATATATAACATTACACACATAACAGAGATAACATCATAACATCTAATACACAGAACTACATAGTGGATGCATTAGACAAGACGATTAAATTTTTTAAAAGAGTCTTCACATCGTGTGTATTCATACATATCATAATCCGCAACCATTCTAGACTTTCCTCTCTATTAGTTTAATAATAAAAGAATACAATACATCTTGGCATTCGCTGCAAGTAAATACAAGGAATACTCATTTACAGACTAACGGGCTTTATCTCAGTCTCAAGGGTCCTTGTCATCCAAAATCTTTCCTTCTGATATCGAACATCTACAACCAACTATCCTATCCTCAACGCCAACTCCGACAACATCGCCAACCAACTGTTCTTCCTTACTGGCCCTCTCCTTTTATATTCCTCTTTGCCTTTTGGACTACAAGTTCCTACTTGGCTGCTCTTTCCCTTGGTTGATCTTGCACTTTCAAGCCCACTCAGTTGTCTTTGTCTTCTGCTGCCACTTTGCTGCAACCCTTCTGAAACTACCTATTCCTACCTTTCTGTCCATATGACTCCTTCATAAACTAACCATTGCTACCACCTATTTCCTCCCCGTCCTTCGGTCATCCAAGATTGATAAAAACCTTTTCAAAATTAAACGAAGGCCCCAACATATAACCATAATCTCTCTCCACCTATTGAATTTTTTAGCTATGGTTGGTATTCATAATCAATATTTTATCACTTGATGATAAATATAAATTCTTTCATTCATGATAGTGTCAAAAGAAAATTTTTAAAGCATGTTTCTCATGCTCTCTTCAAAATAGGGATTTTGTAATTTTGAAAATTGAATTTTTGGCTTCAAAGAAGTGAAGTCGGCATAGTCATAGAGGCACACATGTGGCCAACTAATCTTCTATATATATCAAGATTTCAACCTCCTTCCCAAGACATAATTCAATCATCTGAGGCAATAAGAAAGGGATGAATCAAAGGTAAAAATAAAGACAAATCTGAGGATTGATGAAGGAAAAACTTGAATCTTAAATTAAGAATTGAATTTTTGAAGTAGCAAAATATCTAGATCTTTTTGGATGGATTGAATATTTGAGTACCAGGAACTCTATGAAAGGAACTAGGAACAAGCTTCTCTAAGAACAATATGAGGCCAAATTATGCCCTAGTAGACCTAGCCAAAGTGAATTTAATGGGAAAACTTATAAGTTGACTAGAAAGTTGTTTGACCAGGTTTAATCATAATTGAATTAAATTTCTAGATGTTACTCCTGTTGAACTAAAGAGTTCCTCTAAGAAAAAAAAATCGTTTTCTACCCATGTGGGTTTTCCCAACATAAATTCTTTTGTTCCTTTTTGGTTGTCTTTATATGATCGTACTAGAATTTTATTTAATTGTTGACATCCTTTCTATAATTTATTTATGATGAATACAAATGAAAAAAAATATTAACCTAAGAAAAATCATAAGAAATTCTTAGTTTAGTGGATGCTTAAAACATTAACATGGTATTAGAGCATTGGTATGAAAGCAACCTACAAGAAATTATCATGTTTCTCTAATGTTTCTTATAACCCTAGAAATCCTTGTCTATGAAGGAAGGAGTACATCAAATGGAGGTCAAGATCAATTACCTTGTTTTTAAAATAAGGATGGAAAACCTACCAAGATCACAAGCCCATTTTCCTTTTTGAAATACCTAATCTTGTGTTAAAATTCCAATGACCTAAATACATTACACACTACAAAATATTAGAATTGGTTGTATAACTGTTATAGAACCATTTGGGCACATCACTCCCAACATTCAGATATCTACTATTAGGGCTCATCAAAACCCTAATTCAATGGCTACATGCCCTAGACAAGTCACTACATTGAATGCCTTATTTCCTAAGAGTTTCCTGGCCTAAATTCCTCCACAAATCCCTCCTTGGGGGACCAACGTAGCCATGGTCAAGGGTAAATGTGCTTCAATGCAGATAGGCCGACGCAAGGGTGCATTTTAGTGCACTTAGGCCCATGTTGACCTGTACTGGGCGAGATTGAGTGAAATCTTCATAAGGTTTTGGGAATATTCCTTCATCCTAGACCATTCTAGAAGATTCCCACCTCTTATCCTCTCATATGAGCTCAAACTTGGATAGGGAATGAATCAAATAACCTCCTATCCTCTGATCCCTTCCTCCATGGAAACTAACTCTAAGTTTGGAAGGCCATTCAATACCCTCATTTATGAAAAAACCACCTCCATTTCCTTATAAATTGAGCACTCATCATAGTGATCAGGGGATGGATTTTGAATAATTTTAAGGAGATACTATTGGTGTGAGGTTTGAGATCATAAGCAAGTATTTTTATGTTGCCGGAGTGTTGTTCTTTTGGTGTGATGAAGGATGGAACTCAAGCTAGATGAGTGACATGGGATCAGACTTCTTTGGTTGTAACTCTTCCTTCTACTTTTAATAAAGATATTTATAGCTTTTCCCATATTTCTGTCTCTATGTATGATGATTATATGTGCAAATGCTTTTGATTCCATTTTCTTATAGTAGATATATCTCTTGCTTTGATTGGTTTTTTGTCCTTTGTTTATGATTGCAGGTACTAATCGAGTGGATTTAGTTTGAGAAGGAGCAACGAGAGAAAATCAAAGAAAACAAAGGGAAGCAAAAGATAATAAGTAGGTCTATTGTCTTATCTATCCTCTATAGGAAAAGGTTAAAATCTTTCTCTCTACTGTTCTAGGTGTGGCTACCCACCTAGGGAAATTGTGTTTATCCATAGATGCAAATCCCTCATAACAAATTGGTGAATCCACTGGGGATCGAACCTAGAATCTCTGGTTTCACCAGATTCACCCGAAGGGTGGAATTATACAACAAGCATATGTTATCCTCCTTAAGATTGATAAAAATAAAGAGGTACTAGTCAGCAATGACTGGGGAAAATGGGAAAAGGGGTAAACCACTTTGTGGTAGTAGGTCACTCTTGAACATGACGCTTTCACTTCATCTCTATGACTACTTGGGTTGGGTTATCTACTTGATGGTTATCATACCTATGGTCTATCACACCATCCATTACTTTGGTTTTGGATCAATGCTTCCAATTCACTCAGTATCACTGACATGTTCAAGAGAAGTCACTCAGTTAAAATTCATCCTTTGGAATACTCATAAACCTTCATTTGCATGATTGCCATTCCTCAACCTTGTGCAATCAGTCAAATTATGTCTAAGAATATTTACAGTAGTTTCATTTTGTTGATGTGGGATACATCAAGGCCCTCCTGCGATGAGTCGCTTCTTGTCAACATCAGCACATTATCCAAGAAGTTGACTTAGAAACACCCTTCCAGTACATTGAGGCTTGCATACATCAATGGTAGGTTTCTTGCTTCTAGTGGTAGGTTGACATCAATGGCCTTCGATTGAAAGACTTTGTATGGTGTTTTACATCAAAATATCTATTCACAACATGCAGAATGTACTACAGTACCTTGGGGATCATTATCATTATCAGTGATTTCTCTCGCGTCTGTTAACAACTTACATCATTGGCTAGTAATCAGATGGTTCCTTCCCATGTTCGACTTCAAATCATATATTCACATGTTTAGACTCATACTTTAGCGAACAATTGAATGACATAGAAAACCCCGGATCTAGTTTCATCCATCTAGGTTGCGATTTCAGGAGAGTACTAAATCATGTATATGATGACTTTACACATATGGTCATCATATCATGAGTCTATATCTGTAGATGACTATCTCATTTATGTACATGTAATGAAAAGTTTATAGTCTGAGCATGGGTATGCATTCCCTCAATGATTCATGAAAAATCCAAAATATCATGATATCATGTATTGTAATTGATGCAGGTCACCATCCTTTTGAGAACCTCCTCATCACATTGTAAAGCATATTACTCGACATTATCATTTTCGACTTCATTCTTTAGGGGGTAGTTGTTACAGATCCATTTGGGCACATCACTCCCAACATTCATATCAGTACTATTAGGGCTCATAAAACCCTAATTGAATTGCTAAATGCCCTAGACAAGTCACTACATTGAATTCCTTCTTTCTTGAGAGTTTCCTGGCCTGAATCCCTTAAGAAATGTCTCCTTGAGGGACCAACATAGCCTTGGTTGGGGGTAAATGCGCTTCAGTGTAGGTAGACCCATGCAAGGGTGCATTTCAGTTCACTTAGGCCCACTTTGACCTGCACTGGGAGAGATTGAGCGAAATATTCATAGGGTTCTGGGAATATTCCTTCATTCTAGACCATTCGAGAATATTCCCACCTCTTATCCTCTCCTATGAGCTCGAATTGGATAGGGAATGAATCAAATAACCTCCTATCCTCTCATCTCTTCCTCCATGGAAACTAACTCTATGTTTGGAAGGCCATTCAATACCCTCATTTATGACGAAACCACCTGCATTTCCCTATAAATTGACCACTCATCATAGTGATAAGGGGCTAGACTTTGAAGAATTGTAAGGAGATATTGTTGGTGTGAGTTTTGAGATCATAATAAAGTATTGTTATGCTACAAGAGTGTTGTGCTTTTGGTGTGATGAAGGATGGAACTCAAGCTAGATGAGTGACACGGGATCAAACTTCTTTGGTTGTAACTCTTCCTTCTACCTTTAATAAAGTTATTTACAACTTTTCCCATATTTTGTCTCTATGTATGACTATTATATGTGTAAATGATTTTGATTCCATTTTCTTAAAGTAGATAGATCTCTTGCTTTGACTCATTTTTTGTCGTATGTTTATGATTGTAGGTACTGATTGAGTAGATTCAATTCGAGAAGGAGTGACAGGAGCAAATAAAAGGAGACAAAGGGAAGCAAAAGATAACAAGTAGGTCTCTTGTCTTATCAATGTTCTATAGGAAAAGGTTAAACTCTTTCTTTCTGTTATTCTAGGTGTAGCTACCCACCTAGGGAAATTGTGTTTATCCATAGATGCAAATTCCTCATAACAAATTGGTGACTCCGTCGGGGAATGATTATTGTTCCCGGTAGTTTATCATTATCATAGTACACCATAGTACACTTTCCTTGCCTTCACTGATGTTATTTCAGTCTTTTTGAAGTGTTTTTTGGTAAAAAATTGTCCTTGAATGTCTCTTGAAATGGCTCTCTAGCATTGTTCCAGGCTTGGTCTGAACATAGTATGCTACAGTGCACCCTTGGCTTAGGGACAATGCATTTAAGTGCATTATCTTCCATTCAAGGCTACGCTAATCCTTCTTAAGCCAAAAATCCTACCTTTGGATTGAATTTTTCCAAATCTCCTTCTGTTTTTTCTGGCTAAAAAATCAATGTTTCTTGTGTCTCTGAAACCAATTTGTGTTTCGTTTCTTAGCCCTACTTTGGCCTTGATTGTTTAGTGTTTCTTAAGTGATTTATTTAACATTATCAATTCATTATCAAAGTTATTTTATAGTCGATTAGTCTTTTCAATAAAGAAAATGTCATGAAGTCATCATTTCTTTGAAAAGAAATTGTTGTAAATTCTTTGTTTCTTGCGAAAGTATTAATTGATTGTATGATCCAAATTGGATCCTAGAAACTCTCTAAGTTTTCATGACTATTTCAAATTATGCTAAAAGATTCAAGTATTAGAAAAATCAAGCTATCAGAAGGAATCCTTGTAACAAGTGTAGTTGTGGCTAGAGCGGAGCAATGAGGACCCTTGGTCAAGCGCGCACACTGTTGGCCCATGGTAAATGCGCAATGGCACAAAATTGGCAAAACCAAATGTCAAATCAAGAAAAGGGGGTGGTTTGTGATATGAAATTAGCACTAAAGCGCTAATCACATATCGCAGGGCGTCCCCCTTAGTGAAGGAAAGCTCTGAAGTTCCTGGACCTGAAAACGCTGTGAAATTCAGAAAAGTAACCGTTTCGGTTCCGTAGCGTTGTATTCCCCAAAACTGGCAGGATATCAGAAGGCTTTGAGGTGGTGAGAAGTTTTGACTGAGTCCCACCCAATGCCATACACCAAGTGACACATGTCTGGTAGATGAGAGAGAAAACCACCCGCATCGGATGGGTAAACGTCATGCAACTTACCTGCTCGATACGAGCAATGACTGTAGGATCTGGGGAGCCCAGATTAACGACGGAGATGCGTCCTGATGACTGACCAGATTTGATAAGTCAAAATGCAAGATTAAAGGGGATTTGGATTCCGACTTGGATGATGAGTTGGCAAATGATTCGCATTCATGGGTGATCTTGAAGCAAATGGAGTTAACGGCCATTTGAATATGATTCAAGGATTCCGACACCAGTTCGTTGGGAAATAGGTGGCCACCTCCCTGTGAGGCGTTACCCAATGATGATGACGTAGAGCAGAGGAATTCAAATAGACAGAGGTAAAGAAACTAGAAGGTCGGGAAGTGGAAATAAATAGTTAAAAGAACAGACTGGCTTTAAAAGCCATGAACTAATAGAAGCAGAGCAAAGGCAGAAATCGAGAGGACAAACAGAAAGACAGTGACAAGATTTAGTCATACGAAGCTAGCTAAGTGTAGAGAGTAGAAGTCGAGCTAATCTAAAGCTAGCATCGAGCCAGACAGAGCCAGAGTAGAGTCAGAGAGTCTTTGTACTCTAGAAGGCTTGAGAGGTTCAAGCAAACTCCTCGACATAGGCTTGTCATACCACTTTGACCCTCAAAGGTCGAGTTCAGTAAGGAGAGTTTGTGTACTCTAGTCCTACTGACTTACATCGATTTAAGTGAGACTCAATTTGAGTTCACGATTGTAAAACACTGCTTGAAAACATAATCGAGAGGCCACCACTGAAAGGCTAAACTGGGAGACGTAGCACAGGGTGAACTCCTTATTAAACTTGTTTGTTTACATGTTTGATTGTTACATTTTTCTCTGATGCCTCAGTGTCTATGTATTCTAGCAATCTTATCGATCCGTTGCATAAGTAACATAGCCACATTCATGCACATGAGTCTGTAATACCTTTAATTCTTTATCCTAGATAAATTCCAGATCATTGTATGTGCATCTAGTTTTGTTTTGTTCATCTAAACAATAAAGGGACTGAAAAGAAAAACTTGCATCATTCATATTGTAGTTTGTGAATGCTTGATAGGAATAGCTAGGGAAATTACATTAGGTGTGCTTTTTTCTCATTATCTAAGATCTGATTGCTCTATCCCTTACTAGCTATGGTTTTCATTGTTAATTAAATGAAAGAATATTTCTCATGTTAGTTGCATTCTAGGAATTGAAACATACATTGTGTGGCGAACCTTGAAAGGAAAAATCTAAAGAAGATAAACTTAAAAGTTATCTCAATTAACCTAATGGAGCATTGTCACATAACTCATAACATTTAGAGGTCTAGACTAGAGATGTGTTCCAACGTTGTTAAATATAGTAGTTATCACTAATTATCTATGATACATTCCAAGTGTGATACCTCATTCCATGTACGTAAGTACATTGTAGCTCGTCCACGTACCTTTTGGTATATAGGGCAGTGTTACAATACGTAAAGTATAAAGGAATGCTCTCACTATGCGGTTTCACATTAGACAGCGCTAACACAGATTGGGCCTTCATGTACTTTTGGGTATATATGAGAGGACTACATTAGGTTGCTATCCATACTTAGGTAACCGAGTTGGATGCCTTGTACACAGTGATACACCATACATAGCATTCAGGGAGATTGCCTGCACGTATGTTAATTCCTTGGTTTACTGACGTAGTATATTGTAGTTCACAGTTACTTGGTAATTCTTTTGCCTAGATTATCCTTCTTTTCTTTTGTTATGATATTTTGATTAAAATCAAATTAATTGATCATGGATAACATCCTCCATGCTCGCTCCTTAGTTGATCTTAGGTTGAGACACATGGAAACAACTCCAGGGTCTACTTATAAAGGAATTACTTTTGATGGGAATCCTAGTCCTTTTCCTCCTTTTGGAAATATTGGTGCTCCTTATATGGCTACATTTTCCCTTCCGAGACTTACCATCAGCTTACCAGTATGGTTGTTCTCAACCTCCTTAGCCCTCCAACTGAATATTCCTACAACTGGACAAAATCAACCTCCCTTTGATCCTAATGTTGACCCTTTTCCTTCATTGCCAATTGTTTCTTCCTCCCCTTCTTCCTCTTCGCCTGGTGAAAGTATTGATAGACATCAGCTTAAGGGAGTCTATAAAATAGATTGTTCATGTGGGAAAGGCTACATTGGTGAAACAGTTCGCTCCTTACAGACAAGACTCAAGGAAAAAGGAGCTGATATTAGGAATGAAAGATCTTGTACTTCGGCCTTGGCAGAACACTCCTCAAAAACTAAGCACCATGTCTACTTGGAAATCGCCTCAATTGTCGCAAGGGAGGAACAACATCATAGGCGAAAGATTAGAGAAGCTCTTGAAATTATCAAACATCCTCAGAATCTCAATAGAGACAATGGTATTGAGATTAGTGGGAGTTGGATGCCCTTAATCAGTAAGATTAAGGTCACCAATGCATCTCAGTAGGTAGATTTTCCTCCCCTATTCTAATAGTTAGTAGTTAGTAACTGTACTATAACAATTTAACTATAACATTAATAATTATTAGTTTTTAATTACAACATAATTATTATTATTATTAATTTTAACCTATTAATATTACAATATTAATTATGATAATAGCTATTACTACTATCACTAACTATTATTATAAACTATTACTATTAAATATTATATTAAAGATCTATTAATTAGTTAAACCATTGCCTAGTCGATATTCATAATAAAGATTATCATTATTAATTATTAAGTGATTATTAATTATTAATATTGATTTCTAATATTATCAATACTAATATATTAATTATTATTATTAATATTATTACTAATAATTTATTAATTAATATTTATACAGTGTACTAATATTAATTATTATTAATATTAATAGATTAAAATTTAATATTAATACAATTTACTAATTAATTTTTAAATACATTAAAAAAATAATAATAAAAAATATAAAAAAAAAATTAATACAATATTACTATTCATTAGATACTAATATATATAAAAAATAAAAAAATAAAATAAATATTTATTTCACATTATTAAAATATATGATAATATTTAATTATTATTAATATTATTTATTAAGTTCATTATTAATAATATTATTAAAAATAAATATTTATTTCACATTATTAAAATTATTAATAATATTTAATAATTATTAATATTATTTATTAAGTTTAATATTATTAATAATTATTAATACTTATTGAGTTCATTAAAATAATGATAATTAATTAATTAAAAATATGCAATTAAATTTCTTAAAAAACAAAGCGGACCCTCATCTCATCTTAAATCCACTCTTCTCACAACTATTTAAATCCCTCAATTAGGCTCTTCTTCTTCCAGCATTCAAGAATGTCCTGATGATGGATCCCAGTTGGGATTTGAAACGTTGACGAAAAATAAGTCTTACTATGGATTCTCCGGTAACTATGTCTAAAAATATATACCACAAATGTCTTAAATCCAGTAACCAAGTGGCTAAGAATAATAAGAAAGGGAAGAAGAAGAAGAATCAAATTCAACAAGGGGGCAACCAAGCAACAATCGCTTCAAATGTAAATTCTGATGAGAAATCGTCTGATAAGAACTGCAAACTTCAATATCCTTGCAAACTTTGTATCGGAGACCATCTTCCTCGAAATTATTTTGGAATTACTGAGATCTGAGAAGAATTGTCTTCTCATTCACATCATCTTGTTTCATAAACTTCTTGAGATCATGCTAGTGACACACCATCAACTATTGGTAGTAAAGTTCATGGAAAGAAGGGTAAAGTTAAGTTATCCTATAGGTTATGTGAAGGGAATCACCCCATTCACCTTTGTCCCTATCTGGATGAAGCCAAAAAAGTGTTGGATAACTATCATGCTTCACCATAGCGTCTTCCATCTGGTTACAGGAAACTCTTCCTTAATCCTCCACTAACTGATAAAGTGACTGACCCAAATCAATTGTCGGTCGAACCCACTCTCTCTGAATGTGAATCCCATGAGTCTATACTTGACCCATAATGGTTCAAGGAAACAGTTGACTCGATTTCACCTTTAGTTAATCGTACCATTCCCATAGAGAGTGAGTATCATACCACTCAGGTTCTTTTTGTTTCTTCAAATTCCAATGAGCATGGAGAAAACCCTCTTGTTCCATCAAGACAGGAGGAAAATCCTCCCATTCGTGTAACTCAAGGGGTTAATTCTTCCGTTCTTATGGTACCCCCTCCAATTAGTTTGGTCACTTCCTTTGATTGGAATTGATTGGGAGGATGTTGTTTTCCTTCTTATATTCCTTTCCAAATCATAGTACAAGTTTGTAATATGATTGTACCTGGCACTATTATAGATGAAGGTGCATTTGTGAGTATCCTTTCCTCCACTGCTTGGAAAGCGCTCGGTTCATTGCCACTTGTGCCTGTTACCCATAATCTGTTGGCTTTTAACAGAGGAACCAGCCAACCATTCGGGATTCTTCCTCAGTTTTCTATTACTTTGGGAGGAAAAATTATTTATCTCAATGTGATGGTAGTCCCAGGCCCTTTAGATTACAATTTACTTCTTGGGTGCGACTATGTTTATGATATGGGAACTGTTGTTTCAACACTCTTTCGAGTGATGTGTTTCCTACATGAAGGAAAAATTATCACCGTTGACCAGCTTCATTTCCCAGACCAAATATGGCTTCTAGTCAAACATATTCACTAATTTTTCCTTTTTTACCAATGGTATCGTCCCTGCAATGGGTTAATTATGTGGCAACATGTTCTATGCCTACATCAATTGACTATCAATTCAGTAATGTTGTACATTATGTACTCGGGGCAGTGGAACCAGATCCCTCTAATGGATTCCTTGCTACGAATTCCTTCCAGATCATTGTTCTCCCATCTGATGAGAACCTCTTGGAAGTCATGACCTCTTATGGGTTGTGATCAAGGAATATGAGGATAGTTCCTTGTCTTGTGTCAGCCTCATTAAAAAATGAAACAGGCATGAGGAAAGTTTCTTGTCTTGTTTCAACATTGTCAAAAAATGAAACAAAGAATATGAGGATATTCCCTAGTCTTGTGCCAACCTTATTAAAAAATGAAACAAGGAACATCAGCATAGTTCCTTGTCTAGTGCCAATCTCATTAAAAAATGAAACAAGGAATATGAGCATAGTTCCTTGTCTTGTGTCAAGCTCGTTAAAAAATGAAATAAGGAATCTGAGTAGAGTTCCTTGTCTTGTGTCAAGCTCATTAAAAAATGAGACAAGGTCCCCTGGAGAAAAGTTCCAATTCGATTATTTGATTAGATCTTGGAAAATTACAGTCGAGTCTTTCACTTGATCTCGTAAATGAACCTTCATTCCATCCACCTGATAGCCACGAGTATTCTACTTAGGTGAATGCAATGAAGCTTGGGGGGCATGCACCTAGAATTGAGTCATCATGTTGGGGGCATGTAAACCAATCTCAAGCATAGTTTTTCATTTCAAGCTTCTGTAAACATGAAACTGAATCCAAGCATAGTTTTTCATTTCAAGCTTGTGTAAACATGAAACTGAATCCAAGCATATTTTTTCGTTTCAAGCTTGTCTAAACATGAAACTGAATCCAAGCATAGTTCCCTATGGCTCAAGCTTGTGTAAAAATGAACCCATATTCATTTTAGCCGTTATGATTTCCATTCTATCAACCTCTTTTGTCCAATGAGCCTTTGTTTTTCTCCTTCCATCGTCAGTATCTTCTTGGTTCACCATACGCTTTCACTTTCTTCTTTTACCCTTTTTGAGGAACAGTTGCAACGAGTGGTCTTATTAGCCAACCTTTTCACATAAATCAAAATGTTTTGAGAAGTTCCAACATCAACGAAACCAGTTGCTATACTAGACACCATTCGTTCCTCTAAGTGGAATCCTCTTTAAGCTCTTTTCAAACTCTTGAAATATGAAAATATTTTCGAGCACTTGCCCTTTTTAGCTTGTTAACGGATCAGAAATGACATCTACTCAGTATAAGTTTAACCCTTTTCTAGACTGAGATAGATTATTTATGAAAAAGGAATACGTTGATTGAACATGGTCAATAGGTTCTCTCTCGTATTATTTTACGCTTTTTCAGACTTGAGAGACAAATCTACGAAAAAAATTGTGGAGTTTTCTTTTTGTCCCTCTTTAAACTCTCTAATCATTAAAAGGACCGAGTTATCATTATCGTTAAACTCGTTAAAAAGTTAAAGAGCGAAAAACTTTTCCATCATGACAAGACCAAGTTTTGCCTTCACTAGACTTGTTAAAACATCACATATCGTTGGATTCACCCGAAGGGTGGAATTATACAACAAGAATATGTTATCCTCCTCAAGCTTGATAAAAATAAAGAGGTATTGGTCACTAATGACTGGGAAAATGGGAAAAGGGGTAAACCACTTTATGGTAGCAAGTCACTCTTGAACATGACACTTTCACTTCATCTTTGTGACTACTTGGGTTGGGTTATCTGCTTGATGATTATCATACCTATGGTCTATCACATGATTCATTACCTTGGTTTTGAGTCAATGCTACCAATTCATTCAATGTCACCGACATGTTCAATAGAATTCACTCAGTTAAAATTCATCCTTTACAATACTCATAAACCTTAATTTTCATGACCGCCATTCCTAAACCTTGTGTCATCAGTAAAATTTTGTCTCTAAAAATATTTACAGTCATTTCATGTTGTTGATGTGGGATACATCAAGGCCCTCTTGTGATGAATTGCTTTTTGTCAACATCAGCACATTATCCAAGAAGGTGACTTAGAAACACCCTTCCAGTACCTTGAGGCTTGCATACATCAATGGCATGTTTCTCACTTTCAGCGATAGGTTGACATCACTGGCCTTCAACTGAAAGAATTTGTATGGTGTTTAACATGAAAACATCTATTAACACCATGCAAAATGAACTACAGTACCTTGAGGATCATTATCATTATCGATGATTTCTCTCGCGTTTGTTAACAACTTACATCATTGGCTGGTAATTAGACAATGTCTTCCCATTTTCGACTTCAGATCATATATTCACATGGTTAGACTCATACTTTAGCAAACAATTGAATGAGATAAAATACCCTGGATCTAGTTTCATCCATCCAGGCTGTGATTTTAGGAGAGTAGTAAATCATTTGTATGATGCCTTTACACAGATGGTCATCCTATCATGAGTCCATATCTGTAGACGACTGTCTGATTTATGTACATGTAATGAAAAGTTTATATGGTGAGCATGGGTATGACTTCCCTCATCGATTCATGAAAAATCCAAAATATTATGATATTATGTATTTTAATTGATGTAGGTCACCATCCGCTTCAGAACCTCCTCATCACATCGTAAAGCATATCACTTGACATTATCATTTTCAACTTCATGCTTTAAAGGGAAGCTATTACATATATATTTGGGAAAATCACTCCCAACATTCAGATCATTACTATTAGGGCTCATCAAACCCTAACTTAGTTGGAACATGCCCTAAACAAGTCACTATATTGAATGCCTTCTTTCCTAAGAGTTTTGTGGCCTGAATCCCTCCTGAAATACCTCCTCGAGGGACCAGGGCAACTTTTTTCATGGGTAAATGTGTTTCAGTGTAAGTAGGCCCATGCAAGGATCCATTTCAGTGCACTTAGGCCCACTTTGACCTAGACTGGGCAAAATTAAGCGAAATCTTCATAGGGTTTTGGGAATATTCCTTCATTCTAGGCCATTCTAGAATATTCCCACCTCTTATCCTCTCCTATGAGTTCGAAATTGGATAGGGAATGAATTAAATAATCTCCTATCCTCTCATCCCTTCCTCCATGGAAACTAACTCTAGGTTTGGAAGTTCGTTCAATACCCTCATTTATGACAAAACCACCTCCATTTCCCTATAAATTGAGCACTCATCATAGTGATAAGGGGCTGGAATTTGAAGAATTGTAAGGAGATACTGTTGGTGTGAGGTTTGAGATCATAATAAAGTATTGTTATGCTACCAAAGTGTTGTGATTTTGGTGTGATGAAGGATGGAACTCAAGCTGAATGAGTGACATGGGATCAGACTTCTTTGGTTGTAACTCTTCCTTCTACTTTTAATAAAGTTGTTTACATCTTTTCCCATATTTTTATCTCTATGTATGATGGTTATATGTGTAAATGCTTTCAATTCCATTTTCTTATAGTAGATATATCTCTTGCTTTGATGGGTTTTTTGTCCTTTGTTTATGATTGTAGTTAGTGATCGAGCAGATTTAGTTTGATAAGGAGCGATGGGAGCAAATCAAAGGAGAAAAAGGGAAGCGAAAGATAACAACTAGGTATCTTGCCTTATCTATATTATATAGGGAAAGTTTAAACTCTCTTTTTCTGTTGTTCTAGGTGTATCTACCCACCTAGGGAAATTTTGTTTATCCATAGATGTGAATTCCTCATAACAATAACTAAGGCCCAAACCTAGTAAAATACAAAGTTCCTTAAAAGTCCTCAGGTCCAAGTACCCTTAGGCCAATATCTTCCATGAAGAAAATGTAAATTTTGTTTTGTGAGGTTAATCATATAAACAAAATTTACTAATTGGGCCAAGAGTATGTTCCATATCATATCTTACAAACATTGTGTTTGTGTGTGTGCATGCTTAAGATCATTCTTGAAGAAGCTTGAATTTTTAGTTGAAATTAGGTTGAAAGGACTCAATTTTTTTTAGTAGATTGAGGAGGATGTAGAGTTTGTTTCAAAGGGGTATGAAGGCCTTAGGACTTGTTGTAGAAGACCTCAGGATGCCCTTAAGAAGACCGAAAAGTCCCATCATAACATTCGACCTCACATGCAAGGCCATATAGATAAATCAAAAATGATTTCACCTCTCTTTCAAAATCATTGAATCATACCTCAATAAATAGTTTCAAGAGGTTTTGAGGAAGAATAACTATTGTAATGAGTTTTTGAAAATTTGAGTCATCTCGGGATTAAAGAAACTGAAGGATGAAGAAACCAAAACAAGTTTAAAATATATATGTTTGACAATTCTTTCCATGATGATATGTTAAAAGGAAAGTATGAGGCTTGGGAGAACAATCATATAAGAATACCAATAGAGCTATAAGTTTGGGGCTTAATTCTTGATTGAAAGGAATGTATCATCACTAAATTTACCTACAGTGATTTCATTTGGATCAAATCTCTTGAGACCATAGCTAGAGGAAATGATAATTTATATGCTTGTTGAGAAGTATATATTGAGATTGTGTTATGAATGACTAAATAATGCTATGATATACTCAGTAAGATCATAAGACTGTCAAAGGTTTAATTTGTTACAATAAAGGAATTCTTAAAGTAACTGCTAGGGATAGTTATAATGGATATGAGTGATGAAGGAAGTTCCTTCACCAAGTTCGTTAATAAGTTTTAGAAATGATCTTCAATCATGATTACGCATATATAAGAACAATATTTTTTTATATATTTAGAAGTAATGATAGTATCACAATTCATATTGTTTCTCTAAAAAAGATAGATCTATATAACAAAAATATGTGATCTAAACATGTGAGGTGTGATATAACAAATATGTTCTTTTATTTGAAGATATTGCATTGAGAAGCAGGATGTCATTAAAATTTTTGAAGTATTAGCAAAATTGGTTGTCATGAATCCAACATTACATATGTTTATTATGAATAGGGTATTTAATTACTAAACAATGTGACCTATCAATCCTGGAGTATAATCCTTGCACATCAAGAAGAGAATGATTGTCACTATAAAAGAATACACCTTGGATATGAAAATCTTACATTGAAAAAGAGGTTGAGCTACCTTTTAAGTTTGAATACCAACGATATCTTGAGGAAAATAAGTCATTTTCATATCTGGAGGCGTTCTTATTACAAAGGATAGGTTACTTCAATTAATATAGTCAAAATCAATATTTAGCCAAAAATACATGTTTACTAGAATTTCCAGTAATATTGATGTAGTAACCAAGTATGATATGGGTATGTCATGTAATTATTATATCCTTGATCATGTTTGGAATATTCTTAATTGTTTTCTAATGAATTGTGACTCTACGAATATTGGATATTTGGATATGGAAAGGCGAATTTCTACATGACAAAGTTTATTAGACTTGCAAAGGGTGTAAAATGAGTATTGTGAAACTAGAGTTTGTAAACCTTAGATTAATATTTAATAATACTGAAATACTATGGTTTGAGGATAAAACCATAGAACTAGACATATCTTGATGTTTCCACGAATAAAACCTATGTTTTTCAAGGGAGCACTGACATAATTATGATGATGAGTTCAAAGTTGATCAAACTGCAATATAGATGCAAGAGAGCTAAGATCAAGAGGGATTTGACATTACCTACTATCATCAAAATATAAGTATCTTATATCTCTCTTCCTTGATTATTTTTTTTATTTTTACTATCATTTAGTCTCTTGCCTTTGTATCATTTTCCTAGTTTTAATTATACTTCCACGGCCTCCTAGTGATGATTGTAGGGTACATAGTATAGGCTACCTAGATTCTAGCAGAAGATGTAAGTTCTGTAAGAATGAAACAAAGCATGTACCAAGAGGACTTTCCAAAAATAAGTAATGTGCATTCATAGATATTATATTAGATGAGATCTAATATTAGATGGATTAGGCAGATCAAAAGTCTTGAATTATACCTTGATTGTGGCAAAGAGAAGTTAATGAAGACTTCCAAATGGATCTACAAGATCTAGTATGAAAAAGATGACAACATAGACAAGTACAAAGAAATATCTGAGAATAGAAGGTTCTCCCAGGAATATGGAGAGGATCATGAAAAAGTTATTGGTCCCATTAATAGGTACATTTAAGCTATAACTATTATCATTCCTTTGAAAATTTCACCAGATGGAAACAAAGATCATTTTTCTCAATGGAGTATTTGGAGAAGAAGAAGTCTACATAGAGGTACCTAGGGTATTTTAGGTAAATGAGAAGAAGTCTCATGATTGAAGAAGGCTTTGTATGATAAAAAGAAGAATTTTTTGGCTTATGGATCAAGGTTGACCCTATCTGATTTGTCTCTGATGGAAGTAGAAGGACTCATGTGTCAGAGGGAGTAGTTGTGGGAAAAAGAATTGCTTCTATGATAGAGGGATCAATCAGAAAGAATTGTTTTTAGTTTTCAAGGGAGTTGACCTCAAAGTTTGATATGATAGATTATCATTGACATTGGCAGGCTAAATAGATCAAATATTATAAAGTAGCATTGGCAAAGGAAGCAACCAAGATCACCACAATAGAAGGCATTTTACAAAGAGATCATCGTTAGTGTAATCCAATGTAGCAATAATAATCGAACTAGTTGTTGGCTTAGGGGGTCCTGACCCAGGTTCAGAGTTAGTTGTGCTAAATGAATCCCTACACTACTGTCCCTTTCAACATAAATCCGTAGTGTGCAGACTAAAGTCTCACCAAAATCAGTATGGAGGAATGCTAGAACCAAGTTTCAACACCTAGAGATTAGTGGCATGTCCTTCTGTGACCTAGATTTTGCTTCGTGCAGATCTCTAAGCCCTTATGGCATGTTGTTGTAACTTCCTTTAATCAACCTGTAGGCCTTCGCGAAGGTCTATGACTAGCTTTTGCAGACCCTGAATAGGCGAATTAGCTACTTACGCACACCATAGATTACTCTTAGACCACTATCACTCAGGTGTACCTAAGTGTTTGATAAATTTAACAAAACATGTTATGATCTTCGTGTAATAACTTAACATTAATTGTGTTCAAATAATAAGACGGATCAAGTAAATTTGCGCATCAATACATCATTATTTTATAAATACATCATTCCATCACAGCATATATCACAATCATACGTAACAGAAGTAAAGAGATAAAACATGGGAATTTCTATAACAATATTCTTTATTGACCTTCAATCTAAGTTTAAAAATTCATTACTTTCTTGTGCACTTAGCTACAGGGGTCCACGCACTTAGCTATAGACACTACAATAGGCCTCTGCACACTCAGCTATAGAGCCTTTTATTCCTCTAATATTTCTATCTTTGCAGTAGAATTCCTCGCTCGTACCCATGGGCAAACTTCGATTGCTACCTTAGACTCTCTAAGACACACCTATCTAAACAATCCCACGGTTCGCGGACCATGGGTAGATATTTTAAAAATGGACTCAAGCTTACATAAAGGAGGGTAAAATCATTTTTGACTCTTAACTAGCTACGCACTCTGCGACCACAATTTGTGGAGACTTTCATCTTTTTACATCAAATCTTGGGCTTTTCCCCAAAGTGACCCTAGGGGACCCCATCCCAATAGGCCCCCAACACAAATTTTGTGACTCGCCCTCAAGTTACTCGGTTGACGCGATGATCTTGTTATGAAGATCCCCCAGCTCCACCTGCACAACTGATACTCTAGTTGCACTTTGCATGGCTTCCTTCTTCACTTGCTCCACTAGCTTCTATGTGCCTGGTCCTTCACCCGCTCACTTGATCTTCTATTGTGTAAGTTACAAGTTCGCCAAATTTTCCTATATGTTGGTTGAGACCAAGTAGGCTTCATCCAACCAAGGACCCAACTTGGCCTTAAGGACTGCTTCCTTTTTCTATGTTGCTTCCAATTGTGCAAGGAGTTGCCTTGCTTCCTGTAACTTGGAGAGGAGCTACATTATAGAAATGGTGCACACCATCATCCTAACCTCATCATACTGCTGTTGGAGT
Organism: Pinus taeda; assembly: GCA_000404065.3. Taxonomy (NCBI): domain Eukaryota; kingdom Viridiplantae; phylum Streptophyta; class Pinopsida; order Pinales; family Pinaceae; genus Pinus; species Pinus taeda. Next base: position 51,643 of record APFE031009356.1, on the reverse strand, counting down.
TCGTGGATCTCTACATTCAAAATCTACATGGTCGGATCTTCTTGGAGGGCCATCACCACTTCCATGGCCTATTCGAATAAAGTCTTGTAGTTAATGACCGCGTCATCCACAGTAGCTATCTACTCCTTGATAGCAGCTTCACATTCTTCCCTAACATATAGTGGGGTCGAAGGCTGTGACTTAAGCTCAAGCTCTTTGATTTTCATGTTGAGTTCAAATTGAACTATGGCCACCTCTGACTTAGCATCATGGATGCCCACAACAAGTTTCTGGATCTTGGCCTCTAGTCATACTTCCTCAGGGATGTGCAACTCTGACACTGTTGGGAACACCTCTGCAACAACTACCGCCAACTAGGTGTTTTTCTCCTTGATTGTATCTCTTTATTTCACAGCCTTTGTCTTCTCGATGGAAATTTGTTCATTGTTCACCCTGTACTCATTGATTAGACTGAGAGCACACTACTCCTGCACTCTCAATTTCGTTGTCACACCAGTCTACAGTGCGTGGAGATATTCGTTGGGGAGAGCTGCAATGTTCAGGCAAATATTCTTCAGAGTTCTTACACTGGCCTTATTATCCACCGATTCTACACTCAGGGATCCCTTTAGTAGCGTGACTATCCTGAAGCCCACTGACCTGATAAGTTTTGTAGCCTGACTTGTCCCTCCTTCCAAGCTTGTCTGTGTAGTGCCGACCTGACGTGCTCCCACCGATATCCTGTTGGTCTAGATCTGGAGCTCGCGTAGATCCTTCTGAATAGTACCTAATGACTATAGGTTTTGTTGTTCAAATTTCTGCAATAGTTCAGTGGTGGTGTCACACACTTTGTCCCCAATCTCGTTGAGATCACCCTCTACCAGCATAATGGGTTCCAATGGTGGCTTAGTCGCCTTTGACTTCTGCCAAGGCCCCTCCTTCTATTATTCTATGTAGCTCATGACCTGGAATTGAGTGCTCAATCCTTCATCACCGCCACCACCACTGCCCTGTGCTAACTTCTCTTCTTCCTTAGTTTGGGGCGAAGGGGATTTACCAGTTCGCTTGGAATCACATTACTCTTGTTCAGTCTATTGCTTTGCAATGCACTCTTTTTCTAATCGAGCCTTCTCCTCAGCCTCCTTCCTTCATTGTGCAGCCAACTTTTGGACAACTTGTTTTGCTTCCTCCTCCTTCTTCTTCTCCACAGAACTCCTTGCACCTTTGCTGGTACGCGTGGCCAGGTTAGATGGAGAGTGGAAATCTAGTTGCCACCACTTGATGAATTCCTCAATCGCATCATCCATGGCAAGATATGGTATTTCAAACCACTTTTTCTCTAGATCCTTCTGTGCCCTGATATACACAAGGTAGAAGTCAGACTTAAACTCTATGTACTCCGATAACTGCTCATACATGGTCCGGGACAACCATGGCCGCTAGTTGATGGCCATGTGAATGCTCGACTCAATCAAAACCCAATTTTTTTTTGTTTTTGTGACCCTCACTAGGTCCTTCGTGGCGCAAAGGGAGGCAAACTAGGCAGCCTCTAGCAATGTTGCCTCTAATGGAGGGAACTAACTGCCCTCCGGAAGCTCCTAAGTAATGATCACAATAGAGAGTTTCAACCAAGCGAAGTGGAAGGTATTCCTCTCATCTTGGGCCTCGCAATAATTCACAAGCAACTTGTTACATAGATATTGCAACCAGTTAAAATGCACGCGCTCTCTGCACTGTGAAGGTAATGAGAGAATGGGTGCCAAAACCTTGTCCACATGAAACTTCCTTATGACCTTGCTAGCTAGTATCTGCATGGGAATTTTCACTACAACGTCGATGATGAATGTTATGGAGTACCCACATGACTTCTTGACAAGCTCAAATTTCTTCTTTATCTTCTCTGCCAAGTCTCGCTTGCTTGTCCTTCTGTCAAAATCCTTGGCCAGATTCAATACTTTTGTTGATAGGATTGTGATCTGATGGATAAGCATGTCCATGATGTGGATAGGCATGCCAAACCATAAACACCCATCATGCACTAGAGTTAGTAGTTTCTTTATACAAGTGATATTGATGTTGGAGTGGTGATAGTGGGGCATCAACAACAGGTTCAACAACCCTGATTGATTTACTCCACGAATCCACTCAAATAACTCCAATGCATTGACACTGGATTCTTTATAAAACACATATTTCATTTAATTCTTTGTTGCAATGTGGGAGAACCTCTCATGGTTAGCCAAGTCCCAGTCCTCCATCTTTAAAAGGGGAACCCTCGCTAGGTGCGGACCTTCAAAGGTTATATTTTCTTGTAACAGGGGCATTTGAATGCCGAATTTCTCTATGTCTTGGTTCTTGGTGACCTTCACCTTTCCTTTGCACGAAGGGAGATATTCCAAAAACTTGGATATGGGCTCCACACCCTTAGCATCTATATATTTTGTGCCCTCTTTGGTCTCCAAGTCTACAACCTTCTAATGTTTCTTTTCCTTCTTATGTGTCTCAGTAGTAGAGTGATTTATAGGCAACTCGCGCACTAGCATTGGCCTCTTTTGAATGTCTTTCTTTGGCTTGGGAGTCTCTTTTACTAGTGTATGCTTTGGCCTAGGTGACCTTGACACCATAGTCACAAGAGTCGGACCCAAGTTCAAATTTAGTTGCACCAAACAAATCCCTACAGTACTGGCCCTTTCAGCATCAATCCACAGTGCGCGGGCTGAAGTCTCACCTGAAGCAGTATAGGGTGATGCTAGAAGCAAGTTTCTGCACCCAGAGATCAGTGTGATGTCCTTCTGCGACCTAGAACTACCTTTCTGCAGATCTCTAAGCCCTTATGGCTTGTCTTTGTAACTTCCTTTAATCAGCCTCTAGACCTCTGTAAAGGTGTACAACTGGTTGTTTTGGACCTTGAATAGGTGAATTAGCTACTTACGCACACCATAGATTACTCTTAGACCATCATTCACTCAGGACTACCTAAGTGTTCAATAACTTTGAAAAAACGTGTTATGATCTTTACATAAACGCTTAACATTAATTTCATTCAAATAATAATATGGATCAAGTAAATTCGCACATCAATACATCATTATTTTATAAATACATCATTCCATCACTACATATATCTCAATCATACATAATAGAAGTAAAGAGATAAAACATAGGATTTTTTGTAACAATCTTCTTTATTGATCTTCAGTGTAAGTTTACAGACTCAATACTTCCCTGTGCACTCAACTGTAGGGGTCCACACAATTAGCTACAAACACTACTCTAGGCCTCTGCACAGTTAATTGTAGAGCCTTTTCCTCCTCTAAGACTTCTATCTCTGTGCTAGACTTCCTTGCTCGTACCCATAGAAAAAATTTGATTGTTGCCTTAGACTCTCTAAGACACACGTATTTATACAGTCCCATGGTCCATGAACCATGGTTAGATCTTTTAAAAACCGACTCAAGCTTACATAAATGAGGGTAAAACCCTTTTTGACCCTTAACTAGCTATGTGCTCTGTGACCATAATTTGTGGAGAATTTTCATATTTTTACATCAAAACTTGGGTTTTTGCACCAATACTAACCCCAGGGGACCCCATCCTAACACCGGTGAAGAAATTAAATCAATTGTTCAAAGCCATTTCACTTAGCATGTGTTGAAACACCAACATGGTATAGTTGTTCACAACACAATTAGTTATTATTTGAGATATTCTTCAAATAATGAAGTACAACTATAGGGATTCACAAATTCAAATTTCGTAGAGAGTGCACAAGATAGAAAGAGTTCATCAAAGAATTACTTCAGTTTGGATTCTATTATGATTTCATTAATGAGTAGGAAGCAAACATTTTTCACACTTAGTACTGCAAAGATAGAGTATCTCTCAACTTGGTTGGACAATTGAGAGCAATATGGCTTCAGAGGCTACTTGCAAGATTCTTGATCAAGTGTATGTGATGCCCTTGATGATAGGTCTAAGCATAGTGGTTTAATGCTGAGACATGATACATAAGGGAATGTAGATCTAGTACTATTCTAGAATCAAGAAAATTATCCTAGGATGAAGTTTGTATGCTTTGAGGACAAGCTTAGAGTAATTGATCTTGCCTCTCTTAGCAAGATAAAGTGATGAAATTGCATCATCACAAATGATCATTTTCCTAGACCAAGCTAACCATGATTATGAAAAACGGTCTAGATTATCAATAGAATCAGGAACCGACATTATCCTTGTGTCCATATAGTTACCACATTACGGGCAAATGGTATGGAAAACGAATGTCATTCTTCATATATCATGTATGTCAACTAGATTAAAGAGAATGGTTTAGTAGACACCAATCATTCTCCTTATGTCAAGTATGTTGACAAAAATTAGGGAGAATGTCCCTAGAGGCACAAAATCAGTCACTTGAGTGCATGCCATTCACCAGCAAGTTTAAATTACTCTTTAGATAGGTGAACAATCTCATTTAGCATCATGTCCTAGAATGAAGTCTTTGAAATTTTGACTAGATTACTCAATTGGATTTATTGTTTTCCTAGGTTTTCACCATGATTTAGACATTAACCATGATAATGGTGAACCAGGACTAGTTAGTTCACCATGGGTCAATGATAGTGACCAGAAGCAGGGTGACTAGTTGATGTTAATGATTTACTATGTTTCATAGTTGTGACCCGATTATGGTACTTGGTAGGTGCTATTGATTTACCATGTGTCATAATTGTTGACTATTTTATGGTACATGGATGGTGTTGATATTGATGAGTTTTTAGAACCTTTTCTTAAAGAAATTTTTCAACATGAGAACATCTAGATAGTTGTTATGAATACCTCCCTAGCTAAGATGGAGTGACGAATTTTGTAGCTATGGTTGGTATTCACAATTAATATTTTAGCCCTTAGTCATAAATTTAAATCATTTTCTTCATGCTAGTGTCGAAATAAAAATTTTAAAACGTTCTCCATGCTCTTTTAAAAAGAGAGAATTTGAAGTTTCAAAAATTCAATTTTTTTCTCTGGAGAAGGCAAGTCAACCCTCCTCCTAGTAAAATCAGCATAGTCATAGAGGCACCCATTCAACCATCTACTTTATCTAAGTGGATATTGGTTGCCACCCTCCTATTCCAGCCAAACCCCCATCATTGTTTCTTTTCACTTTCCTTAACTGTAGCACAACTTACTATTTTTTGCAGTATTTCAGGTCCTAAATTTTTGGAACCGTTTTGAGGGAATAAAAGACATTTTTAGGGAAAATGAAGAGACTGGAAAAGTCCCAATATAGTTTAGAAGATTTTTTTCCTCCTCCTCTTCAATATTTTCGAAAGGAGGTATTATGATAGCCAAATGGAGATTGTATGACATAGTTATGACCCCGGTAAGTTGGTGTACCAATTTACCTAAACGAGGCCCATAGTTTTGGTGCTTCATCTCCTAGGGTTACGTTTTTGGATGTTTAGGCTTTTCCATTTTTTCTCAATAATAAATAGGCCTTTGAGCCTAATGGTAACACATTTTAGAGACATGTAGCTGCCACATCGCTTCTCATAGATAAGCTACCATCGTCTGAGCTAGTTTATTTCCAATTCTATATGTAAGCATATTTCAGTTCTTTAATATTAATGAAATGAAATGAAATTTTTGTTGCATCTTTGTGTTGATGTGTATATTCGTATTTTTTTCGTTCTTGCATAATTCTAGATAAGTGGTATCAGAATGGTCTGCTCTTTCTCTGTTTTTCTTTACATGTCCCCAATAATGTCAAAGTATAAGGAGTTAGGGCTCGATCTAGTTGAACGTTTGCTAGACCAGCCTCACAAACCCCGGTGACCTCCCATGGAAGAATAAAATAAATATGAGGGGCCAAGAGATCCTTTCAAAATATTTCTTGAGGAAGCCATTGAGTGACAAAGGAATGCGATGATGGATAACTATGCCCAAAACCTTTGGCAGCTACCCATAGGCGATGGATCTTCATACAAAAACCACTTTGGAGCCACCACTCCTTTTAAGGTACAATTTAACTTTGACATTCACATATTTGAAGGATAGATAGATTCAGATTTCATAGATAGATGGCTAAATCTATTGGAAGGATATATTTCAGTTCATTACTTTTCCAATCAAGAAAATATTACTTTTTCACTCCTCAGAGTCACCCCACATGTTAAGGATTGGTGGGAAACCCACTTTGAAAAAAAGGACCAGAGGGAATCCTCAATGTTTTCAGCCTCACCCACTTGGAATTCTTTCCGAGACACCATGAGAGAATAATATTACCCTGTAAGGAGCTATGAAGATAAATACATGAAGTGGACCACACTATGGCATGGAAGGGACCATCTGTGTCGGAGTTCACAAATGTTTTCCATACCCTTCACATGAAGCTAGGTATCAAGGGTTGTGATCGGCATTTGGTACTCAAGTATACCAGTTGTCTACACAATTAAATCCAAAATGACATGGAATTCCTAGACATCTCCTCACTTGGTGCCTCCTATCAATACACTCTCAATATAGAGCAGAAGTCTAAACATAAGTGTGACTTTGTATCTACGAATCTGAAGCAAGGTAAAGGCACCCCCAAACCACAGAACAAAGGAAAAAGCATGGTTCTAGTGACCAAAGATGCCTCACAGAAGCTACAAGAAAAGAAAACCACCATGAAGAAAAAGAAGGACACAGGGAAATGGTGTGAGCTCCATAAGATCCCCACTCACAACACAAGTGAGTGTCTAGCTAAGCACTCATTGGTGGTTGAGCTAAAGGCTTCCAAATCAGATGCATGTTTTGAACCTGAGTCAAAAATTGACAAGGGGAATGACAAAGGGAAGAAAATTATCGATGCAAGGCCTAGTGCAACTATTTCCACCACCAAGATCTAGAAGGATGAGCCTAAATATCTAGAGGAGGGGGAGCCTCTCCTCAACTCACAGATGTGGGTGAAGGGATCTCCACTATATTTAATTATTGACTATGGGATCCAAAAGAACCTCATTCTAGTAAAGATCATGAAGCAATTGGGCCTACCGATCACACCACACCCACAGGCGTACACCATCGGGTGGCTAAACCAAGGGTGAGATATCCACATCAGCCAATAGTGTCACCTTCCCTACAACATCAGGGCCTTCATAGATGAGGTATTATGTGATGTTCCCCTCTTGAAGTTTGTGATGTTTTATTAGCCCAACCATACTTGTGGAAGTGGCATGCTATATATGAGTCTAAGCCTCGCACTCTTATTATGACTTTGGGAAATAAGTTGTACAAGATCTTGGAGGTAGGACCACCTACCGCCATTTCTTTTATCATTGAAAGGAACTGTAGTAAGATAATTTCCTAGATGAGGAAATTAGTTTTCCTTATTATTCGCTCTCAGGGCAAGAAGAATATTGTGGCCACGACCTCCAAATAGGGCTCCTTCACATGGGAACAACAAATGGACAATGTTGTAGACGAGTATAGGCACATCTTGACCTCACCTGTAGGGGTACCTCTACACTGTGAGGCCAAGCACTCCAATGATCTAAGCCTAGGAATGTTGCTACCCAATGGACCAATGTATTGACACTCTTCTCTGGAGAATGATCAAATCAAGAGGTAGATTAAGGAGTTGTTGTGGAAAGGGCACATCAGGCCAAGTTCATCACTTTGTGGGAGCCCGATCATGTTTGTATAGAAGAAGGATGGGACCTGGAGACTCTTTATTAACTATTAGGAACTAAATTAGATCACTCTCTGGAATAGGCATCCAATCCCATGGATTGATTTCCTTCTCAACCAACTCAATGCGGCCAAATATTTCAACAAGATTCACTTGAAGTTTGGCTATCGCCAAGTATCGACTGAACCCTCCATTGTGTGCAAGACTGCCTTCAAATACAAGGAGGCCCTTTTAGAATGGGTAGTCATGCCTTTCGAGTTGATGAATTCCCCCACAACCTTCATGAGGTTGATGGAGGAAACCTTGTGATTGTTGAGTCAAATTATAGCCTTATAATTTGATTAACATAAATCATGAACCAAGGTAGGTAAGCTTGTGAGATGCATGCAAAATATATGCAGGCTTAACACTGTAAGTGTTGACTAATCTAACTAGCCAATCACACAAAACCAATGATGATTTCCTACATCAATCACTTAGAAGCAAAGGCTATAGAGTGGATCAAATTTCCCTCTATAGCTCTTATGATTTCTAATAATGATTAGGAAAAAATACAGGAATCAACTTACAAAAAACTTAGAAATTCAATCAACATTATAAATAAAATCCTCATTAACTGAATTCCACACATGAACAAGAAACTAGTTCATTTAATACAATGTTTCTAATATATTAGATAGAGTGCACTAGCTGTAAAAATAAATTAGTGCTACATAATAGAAATAAAATGTAGAAATACTAAACTGTGGGCATTGTCAGCAAAGGGGGCCCTCCCTTACTCACAACTATTATAGACATATTTGGGCACTTCAACCCCAATCTTATATGTCTATAAACTAAGGCTCTTCAACCCCTAAAAGAGTTGTTTCATACCCTAAAAGAACATGGTCAACTGATTACATCATTCCCCAAAAGTTCCACCTGAAAAGCCATCTAGAATTGGCCTAAACTGGACCATACTAACTGCTTCACTGCCAAGGTGCGATGCATACTAACTTCTACACTAGCCAAGTGCGATGCATACTGATGAGGCCTTCTGTAGGGTGTGATGAGCGAGGATGGAAAAATGTCCGAGGTAGTTGGCTAAGTGGATGCTCATGGAATCTTCTAGAAACTTCGCCTATGACACTTGCCTCTCTAAATTCACCCGGGGATGAGTAAGAGATCCAAGAAATCTCCAAGTGGAACCAAATGCAATAAGTGGAATGACTCTAATCGAAAACCCAGAGATGACTCACACCCTTGCACACATCTATAAATGGATCCCTCATCTGAGAGATCAGGGGGTTGGAATTTTGTAATTTGCAAGGAATTGCTAATAGTTTGTATTTGAGAAAGAGCATTGTATTGTTGGTGAGATCTTGCTATTTCATGAGGTGAAGAGGGCTTTGATGCTGGATCAGATAACTGGGTTGTAATTCTCCCTTCTATTTAATAAAGTTGTTCGAGTTTTCTTCCATATAACGGTGCAATCGTGAATGTTATTATTTATGAATGCCATTGTATGTTCATTATATTTCTAATTCTGTAATGCTTATGATATAATAGATCAAGATGCTTTGACAGTTCTTTGTTATTGTATTTCTATAGTTACTCTCCAAGCAGGATAAGTATGGAGATGAGTTGCAAACTCTGTCAAGGGAGAGAGAGATCAAGCAAGAAGTTAAACGGAAGATCCAAGTTGGTTCCTTTGTCTTTCTCTTATCTATTATACACAGAAGAAATCACGACTTGCTTTGAACTGTTGTTTCTAGGGTAGCTGCCAAACCTAGAGGGCTAGTCGATCGAAAAGACACTAGTTTTCCTAGAAACAAAATGGCGACTCTGCTGGGGAAAAAATAGATGTTTGTTTGTTGTTGTTGTTTGTTTTATAAGCTATAGATAGAGCCTAAAGTCAGCCAGGTAGCCTTCGAACTACTCTTTCTCTGCAACTGCATAGTAGATAAATGCTGCTTCATTCAATCTCCGGTTTAGTTTATGAATTGAACATTTGGCTTACAAGCACTCTAGATGCCCTTTTTGTAGCTCAGTAACCTCTTAAGATCATTCCTTTATATTTTTCTATCTACTGTCCATCATAGCTCAGCGTAACTCACTAAAATCAGCTGCATATTTAAGCCAAAACCCACTTCAGTTGTGCTCCCTAGCCCATCGCACTGTCTGTCACTATCAACTAGTATGCATCACACTTCTCGAGTGTAGTAGGCATGATTCATCCCTATTTCTGTGAAGCCCAGGTGCGATGACTGACTGAACCTATCTCCATTGTAGAAATTTGGGGTTTTTGTCCTTGTTTTGAGTTCTTTTCAGTTGATTTGCTGCTTATGAATAGTGCCTCCTTACTGAAGCTTGCTTGCATCACATAGATCAGCCTCCATTGATTAGGATTAGTAAATGTTTTTATGTATTTGTCCATCATTTACAATCCTTTGTCAAAAATTTGCTTAAATCAGTCTATCGTTTTGGTACAAAAAGTGTCGTAAATGTCGTTTTGTGTCAAAAAAGAGAAGTGTCGTGGAGTCTTCCTTCCCTGAATAGTCGATTGAACCTTTTGTCATGTATTTGATTTGATTTGTTGTTATTTGAAGTTTCGAAAGCATTTTCTATTCGAAATTGAAAAGTGTTGTTTAGTCTTCCTTTCTATTTTGAAAAAGAAATTGTCGAAATGTCGCTTTGAGTAAAGTATTTCAGATCTTTGCTACATTTGTTTTTCCTTTTTGGCATTTTTCACATTAAGGAGAACAGAAAAAAAATACATGCATTTGCATTTTCATTTAGTTTGCATGCAAAAAATGATTTAGGAAAGTGCATTAGTGTGTGCTCTTTGCTCCTTGTTTGAAAGAATCGTAATTTTCTTTCCCTAGTAGCTAGGATTTTCATTGATCAAAATAAACAATGATTGTTTATCATTATAGATTACATTTTTAGGAATTTCAAATCAACATCACGCAGTGAACCATTGAAGGGAAAAATTTTAAACAATATCAACTCTAAAATAAATCTCAATGAACCTAACAACACTTTGGAACCTAACACAACACATCTAGAGGTCTAGGCTAGAGACATGTTCCGATGTCATAAAAACTAGTAACTATCGTTTTCATTGAAGGTTGGGTGATTCCTCCTCCTTGATACGACAAGTGCTAGCACAAACTTGTGCTCCCTGTACCATCGAGTATATATTGGGAGACCACAATAGGCCTATATCCTCTATCCATAGGAAGTCGTGTCTACCGCCCTATCGATCGCAATGCACTGAACACAACATTCAGGAAGATTGATTGTCGTACGTAAGTCCTTGGTAATTTCTCTTTAATTTATCACCAAGGTGTATATTGTAGTTTTGTGATTGGTTTGGTAATCCCTCTATCTAGATTTCCAGAGTAGTCACTTTTGTTCCTTTACGACTCTTTAAAAGAAAAGGTCCATCTGATCACTTGTCACTTCAGGCTCATTACAAATCGAAGGGGACTAGAGTCATCTTTAGCTTTTTCTCGACTCTTAAAAATTGAAAAAGCAAAGTTGTGTCAAAGTTTCATTAAAATTTATTAATTTGGAATAACATCCCTATTCCTTCATTGATCTTAGGTTGAGATAATGGAGTCCACCAATCATGGAATCCCTTTTGAGGGGAATCCTAGTCCATTTTCTTCTTGGGTAAATATTGGTGCTCCGTATATGGCTACATTGTCCCCTCCAGGAATTACAATTGGCCTGCTAGTATGGCTATTCTCAACCTTTATGGTTCAAAATATCGTGATTCCCCCACAATCGAACCAGCATCCAGTTGATACTGAAGTTGACCCTTTGCCTTCTTCTTCATTCGTTCCTCCCTCCCCTTCTTCCTCTTCGCTTGGTGAAAGCAGTGATGCTAGTAACCAAGTGGCTCAAAAGAAGAAGAAAGGGAAGGAGAAGAAGAAGAAGCCAATTTAGCAAGGGGGCAACAATGAATCATCTATTGAAAATCCGCAAATTAAAGCTCACAAACCCAGATTTCCTTGCATAATTTGTAAAGGAGACCATTTTCATCGAGACTATCCTTGCCTTCCTCAAATCTTGAGAGAATGGTCTCCCCGTTCACACCATCAGGTGTCATCAACCTTTAATGATCATGTTGACAGCACACCATCAACTAGTAATAGTGAAGTTCATGGATAGAAAGGAAAGGTCAAATTTCCATGTAGGTTATGTGAAGGGGACCATACCCTTCACCGTTTTCCTTTTTTGGATGAAGCCAAAAGAGTCTTGGATAACTATTCTACCAGTGCAATGACTCCCATATGGATACAGGAAACTCTACCCAAGTCTTTTACTAGTTGAAAAAATGACTGACTTAACTTAACCGTCGGTTGAAACACCTATCACTAAAAGTGAATCTTTTGAGTCCATACCTAACGAAAGTCAATAGGTTGAGGTGACAGTTGACCCAGTTTTACCTTCAGAAGATCATACCCTTCCCGAAGAGAGTAAGAAAAATACTCTTCAAATTCTTTTTATTACTTCAGAGTCCGATGAACTTGGGGGAAATCCGTTTGTTCCTTCACAACAGGAGGAAAATCCCCTAGTTCCCGCTACTCAAGGGGTTATTTCTCCCATTTATTCGGTACCCCCTCCAAGTGGTCTAATCACTTCCTTTGATTTGAACCAACTAATAAGATCTTGCCTTCCTTCTTATGTACCTTTCTAGATCATAGTACAAGTTTACAAAATGATCATGTCATGCACTATCATAGATGAGGGTGCATCAGTGAGTATCATTTCCTCAACTGCTTGGAAAGTGCTTGGTTCGCCATCGCTTATACAAAGGAACCAGTCGACCGTTAGGGATCCTTCCTAAGTTACCAATAACTTTGGGATGGAAAACTGTTCAACTAAATGTGATGGTAGTCTCAGGATTGCTAGATTACAATCTACTCCTTGGACATGACTATGTTTATAACATGGAGGATATCGTTCCAACACTCTTCCTAGTGATGTGTTTCCCGCATGAAGGCAAAATTGTCACTGTTGACCAGCTTTCATTTCCCAGTTCAAGCATAGCTCCAAGTCGATCATCATCCCTAAATGTTCCTTGTACATCAGCAGTGTCTCTCGAACCTTCATGTCATCCACCTAATTACCGTGAGTAGTCTAGTGAATGTAATGAAGCTTAGGGGGCATCCACCCTTGTCTATTTGGTGGACGAACCCAGTTGAAAAGATAGGTTTCCCTGTAGGTTAAGTGGTTGGTCTGAGACACCATTCACCTTTGTCTCTTTGGTGGATAAAGCCAAGGAAGAGTTTTGTCTATTTTGTGGATGAAACCATCCTACCATATGAGTTTCCCTGTTGGTTATGTGATTGGTCTGAGACACCATTCATCTTTGTCTATTCTATGGATGAAGCCAAGGAAGTGTTTTGTCTATTATGCAGATGAAACCATCCTACATAACCACAGTAATTCCCATATGATTACAGAAGAATCTCCTTTTCATCATGTTGGGGGCATGCAAACTTTTTCAAATTAATTTTTTATCTTTTTATCTTTTTAGTTTTTCTAGTTTTTTTAGCTTTGTCTTTTCTAATTTTTTAGTTTTTGTCTTTTCTAGCTTACACAAAAAGAAAACTAAGAACCAAGCATATGAAACCCACACTGAGCATATGTTCCCCCATGGTTTTAGCTCGTTAAAAAATGAACTTGGCACCGAGCATGGTTCCCCACGGTTCAAGCTCGTTAAAAAATGTACCCAACTTTGGTAAATAACCTTTGTGATTTCCATGCTATCAGCCTTTTGAACCTTGGTTTTGTTCCTCCCATCACCTCCATTCTTTCAACCAATCATATGCTTCCACTTGATTGTTTACCCCTTTTGAGGAACAACTGCGACAAGTGGTCTTGTTGGCCAACCTCTTCACATCACCATGTTTTAAGAAGTTCCAAGCTTACCTAGAACAATTCACTACCCTAGAAACCACTCGTTCCTAAAAAAATGACTCTCCTTTAAACTCTTTTCAGACTCGTTAAATATGAAAATATTGTCAAGAAATTAGCCTTTCCAGCTCATTAAAGTGATCGTAAGTGCCATCACTCGTTTATATTTTAATATTTTTCAGACCCGAGGGATTATCTCATGAAAAAAGTTCGAGCACTTGTCTTTTTGGCTCATTAAAGTGATCAAAAAGTCATCCCTTTTGTATTATTTTATCCTTTTCCAGACTTAAGGGATTATGCTACAAAAAAGAACTGCTAGAGTTTCCTTTTCATCCCTTTTCAAACTCTCTAAACATGAAAATGATCGAGTTATCCTTGTCGTTAAACTCGTTAAAACAATAATGACAAACTTGTCCACCTAAACAAGAATGAGTTTCACTGTCGCTAGACTCATTAAAACATAGCGACAGGTTTGCCTGAAGGGAAAATTATAGAACAATCATATGTTATCCTCCTCAAGCTTAACAAAAATAAAAGGTACTCGTCAACAATCACTGGGGAAAAGGGAAGAACACTTGAAGAATTTTATGGTAGCAGGTCGCTCTTGAACATGACACTTTCACTCCATCACCTTCATTGAGTCGGGTTGGGTTATTCCATTCACCGATCATTTCACCATTAGTATTCCACACCATCCACCTGTTGGGGTTAACACTACCAATTCATCTACATGTCGCCGATATGTTCAAGAGAAGTCATTCAGTTGAGAAACCACCATCTAGTTAATGCCTCATCCACTACAATACCTTCACCCTCCATTTTTCATGATTGCAATTCCTAAACCTTGTGTCGTCATATTGTTTTCACTTCCGGAAAATCATTTGCTTTGTTTCGTGTCGTAGATGTGGGATACATGAAGGCCCTCCTACGACAAGTCACTTCTTCTCGACATCATCTCATTATCCAAGAAGTTGACTTAGAAACACCCCTTTCAGTACCTTGAAGCTTACATGCCTTAGTGGCAAATTTCTCACTTCCAGTGACAGGTTAACATCAATGGCCTTCGACCGAAATATTTTTGCATGGTGTTCGACATCGGATCATATATTCACACTAGGTGAATTGTACTATAGTACCTTGAGGGTCATTATCATTATCGGTGATTCCTCTCACGTCTGTTAATAACTCACATTATTGGCTGGTAATCAGGCAATGTCTTTCCATGTTCGACTTCAGAACATATCTTCACATGGATTGACTTGTACATCGGGTGAAGATTGGATGAGTTTGAAGACCAGAGATCTAGTTTCATCCATCCGAGTTCCGATATATTCATGTATATAAAGACGTCAAATGTACAGAAGCTGCATAGATGGTCATCCGAGCCAAGGATGATGAATCTACATTTGAAGAATCACCAGTCTACATATGTAGACGACTATCTTTTCTATGTACATGAAATGAATTTATAAAGTTGAGCATGGGAATTCTCACCTCAGCTAGATCATGAAAATTATATTATGATGATGTATTGTATTATATCTTATATAGGTCACCTTCTAGTTTCGGAACCTCGGATCCTCATGATAAAGCATTTCACCCAACATCAAGATTTATGACTTCATGCTTTAAGGGGCAACTGCTATAGACATATTTGGGCACTTCAACCCCAATCTTATATGTCGATAAACTAAGGCTCTTAAACCCCCAAAATTTTGTTTCATACCCTAAAAGAACATGGTCAACTAATTACATTATTTCCTAAAACTTCCACCTGAAAAACCATCCAGAATTGGCCTAAACTAGACCATACTGACTCTACCACTGTCAGGGTGTGATGCATACTGACTTCTACACTAGCCAGGTGCGATGCATACTAATGAGGCCTTCTATAGGGTGTGATGAGCGAGAATGGAAAAATGTCCGAGACAATTTTCTAAGTGGAGGCTCATGGAATCTTCTAGAAACTTCTCCTATGACACTTGCCTCTTTGAATTCACCAGGGGATGAGTAAGAGATCCAAGAAATCTCCAAGTGGAACCAAATGAAACAAGTGGAATGACACTAATCAAAAACCCAAAGATGACTCACACCCTTGCACACATCTATAAATGGATCACTCATCTAAGAGATCAGGGGGCTGGAATTTTGTAATTTGCAAGGAAGTGATAATAATAGTTTGTATTTGAGAAAGAGCATTGTATTTTTGATGTGATATTTCTATTTCATGAGGTGAAGAGGGCTTTGATGCTAGGAGGATGATGCTGGATCAGAAAATTGGGTTGTAATTCTCCCTTATATTTAATAAAGTTGTTCGAGTATTCTTCCATATAACGGTGCAATCATGAATGTTATTATTTATGAATGGCATTGTATGTTCATTATATTTCTAATTCTGTAATTATTATGATATAATAGATCAATATTCTTTGATGGTTCTTTGTTATTATGTTTCTACAGGTACTCTCCAAGCGGGATAAGTACGGAGAGGAGTTGCAAGCTCTATCAAGGGGGGGAGAGATCAACCAAGGAGTTAAGCGGAAGATCCAGGTTGGTTCCTTTGTCTTTCTCTTATCTATTATACATAGAAGAAATTGTGATTTGCTTTGAACTATTGTTTCTAGGGTAGCTGCCAAACCTAGAGGGCTAGTCGATCGAAAAGACTAGTTTTCCCAGAAACAAAAACCACCTCAAATTAGAAGGTCTTTCTCACAGAAATAGATAGAACATACATCTTTATATTAATCTGAAAAAGATACAGTCGAGTACAATCTAATATATAGTCTTAGTTGAAGCAAATCAAGTAATCCCACAACCCCCTATCAGAAAAAATAGGACAAAATTTATACATTTACGAAGCCCACATATGGCTCGAAATAAAGGAGACTACTAATCTAAGCGATCGGCGAACAATATTGTTACAAAATATCGATTTTAGCCAAACTGGGTCTAATCCATGACTAAAAGCATGGATTCAAATAAATTCGTTACATGGATGTAGCTTTCCTCCTAACGGCCAACGAGAGAATGTTTTTGAATCTAGGCAGTGTTGTTGGCAAATCTAAAACGACCAATAGGATAACAACCATATGTGATATATTCCCCACAAAACCCATGTTCCCGTTTGACTTAGATATTTGTGGAACATGGCTAACCACCGATGTTGCTGTAGGAAATTTGGGCAGCTACAAGAAATCCTCGACTACAGGAATTCCGGAATGTTTCCAGGAAATACGATTGCATAGCAGTTTGGAGGAATTACAAGCCTATTTTCTAATCAAAACAAATATGCACAAGAACTCAAGATTAGTTGGAATGGTAATTAAATAAAGAACCACTAGCTAAGGAATACTTAAAGTGAAGGTAAAAGATACGTTTTAGTGTTAATTTGCATACCTTCAGCCTATGGCACCCTTTTGGAAAAAACATAAGTATTATAGACGAAATAAGCATAATAGTGGTTAAAGATAGTTCAAAATGGGAGAGGTAATGTATGGAAAAAGGTGTCAAAATCGAGCAAAACCAAGGCCCAACAGTGATCCTTCACCAACTCATTCTTGGTGATGTATTTGGATGAAATTTTGACATTCTGCTAGAGTTAGGAAGAACACCTCCACCATATTCGACAGGTTGTCCAAACCCTACAACAACACATTTTTTATGCGAATTTGGAGAAATGGCTTTTTGGTATCACTCAAATTCAGTATTTGGGGTACATCATTGTTGAGAGGGGTGTGCATGTGGACCCAACCAAGATACAAGTCATTCAAAATTGGCCAGCCCCAACCACTCTAATAGAGCTTCGTAGCTTTCTAGGTCTTGCCAACTTCCACCATAGGTTCATGTTGGAGTTCTCTCATATAACTTTTCCTTTGATTCAAGCCACCAATGGAGGAGCGAACAAAAATTTCCTTTGATCTGAATCCGAACAGAAGACATTTTGTGAGTTGAAGCATCACCTTTTCTCTGCACCAATTCTTACATTACCAGACCTACAACAACCATTTGAATCAATACAAATACATTCCACTATGACATTGGTGTAGTTCTTACCCAATAGGGTCATCGAATGGCATATCAGAGTGAGACACTTTCAAACAGAGTTCAAAAGCATCCCACCTATGAAAAATAGATGTATTTCATTGTGTAGGCCTACTAACAATGGAAGCATTACATTCCAGGGAAGGAAATAGTCATCCACACAATTCACTGAACCTTGAAGTTCATATAGAGAAAACCAAATTTGTAGAACGATCACCATAAAAAATGATCCACATACCTGCAACAGTTCCATTTAAACATTAAGTACAGGAAGATAAACACCAAAAATGTTGTAGAATGCCTCATTCAACCACTAGTCATGGCACTGACTGCTATGTTGACTCTTGTGGGCATGAGACTAGGGGTGACTACATCTTTACAAGAACAATCCATAATTCAAAAACACACACTAGGCACTACTGGAAGGAAATAAAGTTCCAAAATTTCACCTCCAGGATGCACTTTTATGCCATCTGGGACACCTCTATGTTCCTTCAAGAAAGTGTGCTAAGACGGTTTGGGAGGCACACTATAGTTGGGTTGCTAGACATTTCGGGGTAGAGAAAATAGTGGCAGTGATGCAAGAGTATTCTAATTGGTCAAACCTTTAATAGAATGTTGGGAAGTATATCAGATCTTGTACTATTTGTGCCATTGATAATACGACCATCAAGAAGAAAGGACTATATACTCCTTGCGTACTCCTAGTCAACCTTGGGAATCCATTTCCATGGATTACATGTCATTCTCTCCTTCTACTCATCATGGAAATGACTGTGTTTTCGTGGTCGTCAAAAGATTTTCTAAGATGCCATTCGTGCAGCTTACAATAAGAGTATTACAATAGAAGCCACTGCTAAGATATTCTTTGAACAAGTGTGCATACATTTTGGGATCCCATAGTCCATTATCTCAGATTGGAATAGTAGGTTCCCAAGTACATTTTGGTCTCTAGTCAATGTTTGATACCAAGCTCATTAATTCCATGACTTTCCACCCCCAAACTGACGAAAAAATAGAGGTTGACAAATAGATGACTGTACATATTCTTGATATGTACAATTCAAAGTATCGACACAAATGGGATAAAGTCCTTCCCTATGTCCAATATAGCTACACTAGAGCTCTCCATAGCTTAACTAGTCGCAACCCCTTTTATGTGGGGTTGGGATTCCAGCCACTATGTCCCATTGATGTGGCCATACCATTTGCATCTACTGAGGTAGATTTGTCTCATGGCCAATCCGAAGGTGATAGGGCTGACAACTTCATTGAGCATAGTCAGCACATCCATTAGTAGGTCCATGAAATATTGGAAAGAGACAATGAAAAATACAAGCAACATCACGATCAACATCAGGTACCACACAAGTTTCAGGTGGGCGACAAAGTTTGGTTACATTTGCAGATGGGGCACCTCTCTAGGACAGACTGCAAGCTTCACTCACTCCAATATGGGCCTTAAACCATCACGAAGGTATTAGTGGATAATGTTTTTGAGCTCAGCATTCCATCATTCATTGGCCTTCACCCATTGTTGAATGTGGATTTCCTTTGACCATACTTTCCAAATTTACTTGACATATCAGAAATTGTAGAACAAATCACACCAACATAGTTAAACCCAGACTACATGGAACAGATCACAACTAATTGGATCATGGATGCACAGATCAAGCATACTCTCCAGAAGAAGATACAACTCTATTGGGTTGTCAAAATCTAGCCAACTCATACACCAAGGCAACTGGCTCAATTGTGACCAAGTTCAGGAGAAGTTTCCCCATCTCATGGACACACTCAATGAATGGGGACCATTGCTTCCTAAAGGGTGAAGACTAATCCAAGTGGATATTGGTGGCCACCCTCCTATTCTACTTGGACCCCTACCATTGTTTGTTTTTAGTTTCTTTAATTGTAGCACAACTTACTATTTTGGGCCGTTTTAAGGGACTAAAATATGTTTTTAAGGAAAATGGAGAGACCAAAAAAGTCCTAATTAAGAATGCTATTTTTCTTTCCACCTCCTCTTAGAGAAATTTGAGATGAGGTATTATGATAGCCAAACATAGATAATTATTAAAAGTTATGACCTCAGGAGGTTGATGTAGCAAGTTACCCAAACGAGGCCCACAATTTTGATGCTTCATCTCCTATGGTTAGGTTTTTGGATGTTTGGGATTTTCCAATGTTTTTCAATAATAAATAGTTCTTTAAGCCGAATTTTAACATAGTGTAGAGGCATGCAGCCACCACATCTCTTATAAGAGATAAACTACCATCGCCGGAGCTATTTTATTTCTATTTGTGTATGTCAGCATATTTCAGTTCTTTGATATTAATGAAATGAAGTTTTATTTCTGATGCATCTTTCTGATTATGTGTATATCTGTATTTTGTTTTGTTCCTACATAATCCTAGATCAGTGATATTAGAGCGGTCTTCTCTTTGTTTTTATTTTCATGCCCCCAACGATGTAGGGTATGATTTGGGGCTTGATGTTGTTGAAGCTTTGCAAGACCACCCTCGCAAGCCTCGACGGCCTCGCATAGCGGAAGAAAAGAAAGACAAGGGATATGAGATCCTTTCAAAGTATTTCTCAAGGAATCCTTCAAGCAACAAATGAAAATGATGATAGATAAATTTCCCAAATCCTTCAATGACTACACATAAGTGACGTATCTTAATCTAGTAGCTCATGGGCCTTGAAATTAGACATAAATTAAGGCCCATGCCTCTAAATTAAAAATCAAGTAAGGCCCATCTAACCATCCTTCAACATATTAAACCTCTCCTTTTCCATTAGATAATGTATTTTTAACTTTAATATGTTCATTAGGAACCTTTATGAATAATTGCATATTTGTGCCTAATATTATTTATTTTTGTGGAATGTTATGAGAATATTGGGTAGATTATGAAGATTTGGAGGAGGAGACAATTTATGGAATTGCTCCCTACTAAAGGAGGATCAATATTAAATAATAAATCAACAATATATTATGGAATTATGGCATAGATTGTGGAACTCCAATGATTGAGAAAATCTAGGAATGTGTTCCCAACCATTTAATACAGATTCCTAGTATTGGGAACTAGATCCACTAATCAAGGGATTTTGGTGGGGAAAGATTCCTCCTTTCATGGGGAATGATTCCTAATCATTTGTATAAGTACCAAGTCGAATTTACATCCATAGGTGGATTTTGATTATTCTTCTTATGGAGAGAACTCGTATTTTTGCAACTCCATTGTATTTTCTTGCATGAATGTAATTGTATTGATGAAAATAATGAATATTGGTGTCATGTTTAGCTTCTAAATATTATTCTCCTACATAGGTATCTGAGTTTCCTTGGGCTTTTCCATCCTAGGAGCCTTAGAGCCCCATTTTTATCATTTTTTTTATTCTTTTCACTTCTTATTCACATGCATCTATTGTTCTTGTTTCTTTCTATTTCTGCATTTAGTATTATGTTGGCATTATGATGCATATGTTGTACTTGATGGAAACCCACTCATCTCAGATGATAAATTATAAGTGCAGCAATGTTATTTTATGGATCCGCAGGTGCATCGATCAGAAGATGCGGTCATCAGCAAGTTGCGCAGGAGGACCGTTGAAAAGGTGCGGACATGTTCGCAGGTCTTTCGCACAAAAGGTGTGAACCTAAAATACATAGACTTTCATGCAGAGAAAATCACGCATCTTATGTTTGGTCCATAGTATTTAGTCTGACATGTTTGATCCTATGGTTTTGGTCCGTGGTTTTGCATCTAAAATATTGAACCCAGGTTTTGGATCCATAGTATTGTTTCTCAATGGTTTTGATCCATGGTTTGAGTAAGGCCTTGGCTATAAAAAGGGAAAGGAGATCAGTTGGCCATGTACAAGTGTGTTGAATATCTTAAGAATAGTAAGATCTAAATTTCTAATAATCTGTTGGTGAGTTATAGTTGAACCTGAATCAAGAAGAAACCGAAGCATTATAACTTAGATCTACTGATGGGTCGAGATATCTTTGGCGCTTGAACGGACCTGTGAATTTGATGGTCTGGGGTATATTTGAGGACTGATAAACTGTCTATATCCGGAGGTGCACAGCGCTAGAGAAGGCGCAGGTGCGGAGGTGCGTAGCACTAGAGAAGGCGCAGGTGTAGAGGTGCGTAGTGGCAGTGAAGGATCAGGTGCGGAGGTGCACAAATCAGAAGACGCCGCAGGTGCGGATGTGCGCAGAGCACAGATAGTGTGGGTGCGAATCTGCATAGATCACAGACAGTGCAGGAGCGAAGCTGCGCAGGCCACAGATAGAGAAAGTGTGGACATCCGCAGGTTACTACTTGTGAAGTTGCGGACCTTTCTTGAAGTATATTTTAACTGATTTTTCCTATTGCTGCAGTGTTCTATGTATATACTTGGTGTCTGGTTTCTGGTACTGTTTGTTTGATTACAACATTCTGAGAAGTTATTGGTTAATTGATTGATGCACAGATACTTGATGATTACTTGGATCCAGTCTGAAAATTGATGAAACGTGGTCCCTGGAAGGAAAGAGAAGGTAGTAGCCTTCTGTAGGTCAGCACCTACGTACTAGTATCTTAGCTAGTACAAGAGCTAAGGGGGTTGTAGCTCCCTTCCAGGAGAAGCTGGAAAATGAGAGAGGGTTGTAGCTCTCTGCAGGTTGTAGCCTACGTACTGGCAAAGGACTGTACCAGTACAAAATCATTATAAAAAATAAGTTTCTAATTGAAAGAAGATAAAGACATATTGCAGCAGGTGGTTTTCACCCACATTAGGTTTCCACCTTATATCTAGTGTTCGTTGGTGTGATTGTCTATGTTTCTTGTTCCTGTTTATTATTATATGGTTCTGACATACAAATTAATGGTTAACATCTAAAGAATAAATTACATTAAAATATGGAAGGTATATACAAGTTTCATTAGTCGGATCTGCAAGTGTTTATTGAAAAGATTTGATAATACTGATTCACCCCCCCCACCTCTCAGTATTATTTCAAACAAATTAATGATTTCTTGTTGTAGGATTGGGTTAAATGGTTGATGTAAGTTATTTTGTAGGGTCACAAGCATCATTTCATCATTTGAAAAGCTTTGGAAGGTCATAGTGATAATTGATCTACTTGGATTAGTTTTCTTTGTTGGGTTGTGTTATATTCTTTCCATGACTAGCCCACGTAGTTAACTGAGGGGTTAGAAGGAGGGGCGGAGCCCCCCCCTTCGTTGTGTCGATTGCGTATGAGGGGTTTGAGGGGTGTAGGCAACCCCACTCTATAGGGTCTGGGGTAGCGCCCTGGAAAATTTTGTTTTTTGGACCCTATATTAGGTTGGGCGGACCTACCTATGGTTTTGTGCATGTTTTTCGTACATGGTTCTGGAGGTAATGGTTTTTGGCCCATGGTTTTGGACGTGATGGTTTTCGGTCCATGGTATTGGATGCTTTGGCATGTATAAATATTTATTGTAACATTGAAAGGAAAATAATGAAAAATCAAGCTGGTAGTTTGAGTTGGGATCCAGGGGAAAATCTCTGTGTATATTTGTTTTATGTGTTATGCTCTCACATTGTTTATTTTTTGTATTTTAGAATTCGTAGGCATGTAATTTCTATACAGGGTTAAAACCTACATTTGGTATAAGAGTTGTTTTGGCTTCAAGGGGATGCCTCTTTTGTTGAGGGGTTTTTCTTGGGCCTGTGGTAGAACCTGTTTAGTGGGAGATCTATGGGATCAATTATGGTGGTGAAAGAAGATGGCGACCAGTGGAAATATAGAGATAGAGAAATTTAATGGTCTAATTTTTGAGTTATGGAAACTCAAGATGGATGGTCTGTTGGTGGATAAAGATCAATGGATCATGGTAGATCCAAGTGCAAATCAGAAGGAAAAGATCACAATACGATTGTGTGTCTTAGATTCAGTATTGTTGAATGTATCAAGGGAAGCTACAACGAAGGCTTTGTGGGACAAGTTAGGGACTTTGTACTAATCTCTTTTGTGAATAAACTGTTCCTATGAGAAAAGGTGTATAACCTGAGGATGAAAGATGGAGACTCAGTGACAGAGCATCTGAATGCATTTAATATTGTGGTAAGTTAGTTATTATCTGTTGATATTAAAATTTCAGATGAAGATAAGTACATTAGTTTGTTGTGTTCTCTACTAGATTCGTGGGATAGTCTGGTTATTGCAATAGGTAGAAATAGAACTTCCTTGTAGTTTGATGAAATAGTCTCATCCTTGCTGACAGAGGAAATGAGATAGAAAAATATGGAGAGACAGAATGGTGATGCATTGTCTGTACGACGATGGTCCTAGAACATAAATAAAAATAAGTCATAGAGTGGGAGATCTAAATCTAGAGGAATATCTAAATCTCCAGGAAAACCTGTAAAGGTGGTGTGTTGGAAATGTGGAAAGGAAGGGCACTACAAAATGGATTGTAAATCTAAAGCTCCTGATAAAGAAAAGGGATCTGATGATGTTCCTTCTATAGAGGTGAAAACCACCTCAGATGAAGGTGGGAATGTGTACTTGGCCTCTTCAATTACACATGTAGATCATGAGGAATGGTTGATTGACTTAGGTGCAATCTTTAACTTCACTCCCCATAGAGAGTGGTTCTGTGAGTATGAGAAATACGATGGTGGTGATGTCTTCTTAGGGGATGATAGGAAGGCTAGAGTTGTTGGTCATATAAAAGTAAAGTTGAAGTTGCAAGGTGGAATGAAAACACTTTCAGGTGTTCTGCATATTCCCACATTGCCCAAAAATCTAATTTATGTAAGCAAGCCGGATGATGCAGGTGTAAAAATAGTGTTCGAGAAGGATACCGACAAGATCGTTCGAAGAGCATTGGTATTAATGCGGGAAGTTCAGATTGGAACTCTATACAAGCTGCAAGGTTGCACTATTGTTGATGGGTGCAACAGCTCTGTGGTTCCTAAAAGTGGAGCAAAAAATATAGTGATCTCTGGAGAGAAGACCATGCTGTGGCATCAAAGGCTTGGACATATTGGAGAGAAGGGAATTTGAATACTTCATGGTAAAGGTATGGTAGAAGGTATGAGTAATAGCTCTCTAGATTTTGATTTCTATGAAAATTTTGTATATGGAAAGCAGACTCAGGTGAGTTTCCCCACTAGTGGTAAGAGGGTGAAACATATATTAGAACTTGTGCACAGTGATGTGTTTGGACCTGTGAAGTTTCCATCACTAGGTAAGTATATGTACTATGTATCATTTAAAGATGACTTCTCCAAGAATACATGGATATATTTCCTTAAGAAGAAATCTGAAATCTTTGATAGGTTTAAAGAATTTAAGGCTCTGGTGGAAAATGAGATAGAGAAGAAGATAAAACTATTGAGGACAGATAACGGTGGAGAGTTTTGCAGTAAGGAATTTGAAGAATTTTGGAAGAAGTGTGGTATAGCACGACAGAAGACTGCTCCATAAACACCTAAGAAAAATGGAGTTGCAGAAAGAATGAAAAGGACATTGATGGAAAGGGTAAGAAGAATTCTTAGTTGTGCCAGGTTACGACAAGAATTCTGGGCAGAGGCAGTGGAGACAAGATGTTACCTGGTCAATTGATCACCTTCATCAACATTGGAGGATAAGACTCTACAAGAGGTATGGACTGGTAAGAGATCCTCTCTTTCACATCTGAGGGTATTGGGATGTGATGCGTATGTAAATGTTCCAAAGGGAAAAAGAACCAAGTTGGATAGTAAATCTGAAAAGTGCATCTTTATTGGGTACGGGGATGGTTTAAAGGGTTATAAGCTTTGGATACCAATAACAAGGAAGGTTGTGTATAGCTGAGATGTGGTGTTCAAAGAGGTGAAAGATGTTATTAAACATGAAGTCCAATGAAAGGAACCTGAGAAGATAGAGCTTAAGCTTAAGGAGGAACAATCAGACTCTACAGCAGAGGAGGAATCAAAAGATGAAAAGACACAAACTCTGGGTGTGCGAAGATCTGTTCGAGAAAGAAGGTAGCCAAAAAAGTATAATCCATCTGCTTTCTGTTGAAGGTTTACTTTATCTATTACTGATGATGATCCCAGAACTATGATGGAAGCAATAGATTCAGAGGATTGAAAACAAAGGCCATGGTTGATGAAATGGAATCTTTGCAGAAAAATTAGGCTTGGGATCTGATGGAGTTACCGGCTAGAAGGAAACCCATTGGCAGCAAATGGGTGTTCAAGAAGAAGAAAAATGCAAAAGGAAAGGTGGAGAAATAAAAAGCTCGGTTGGTAGCAAAAGGTTATTCCCATGTGCGAGGAATTGATTTTGGTGATATTTTTTCTCCTATTGCCAAGGTAGCTTCTATTAGATTACTTTTATATGTTTCTCCTGCTTTTGATTTTTAGGTAGAACAGATGGATGTGAAGGCAACATTTCTTCATGGGGATCTAGAAGTGGAGATCTACATGAAGCAACCTGAAGGTTTTGCGGTGAAGGTTAAAAAAGAAATGGTATGCAAGTTAAAGAAGTCTTTGTATGGGTTAAAATAGTCACCAAGGATGTGGTATAAAAAATTTGATACATTTATGTGGGGATTGGCTTCACCATAAGAAAAGTAGTTCACTGTGTGCATTTTAAATTAATTGGTGACCGT